>CAWUFW010017657.1:0-252819 GCA_963921515.1 Calotriton arnoldi | reverse complement strand
AGGAATTTCTATAGCGCGTACAAATATCATAAGGCGTCTAGGCGCTGATGCAGTTACAGCTAACTGGAGGGGCAGATGAAGTCAGGTCTTCAAGGCTTTATGGAAATGAAGATGTAACTCTAAGCCGGATATGGATAAAGGAAGAGTATTCCAGAGCTTAGCTGCTGCGACCGAGTAGGCTCTTCCTCCCCATCGTGCTCTTTTGTATCTCGGGACTACCAGCAGATTATCATTGGTTGATCGTAATTGTCTGTTAGGGACATAACGCTGGAAGATGTTCCTGGTTCCTGCTGGTCCGATATTGTGTAGTGCCTTATGCACAATACACAAGGTTTTAAATAGAATTCTTTTTCGTGCTGTAAGCCAATGCAAATTCTTTATGGCGGCCGAAATTGAGTGGTATTTAGGAATGTCCAATATTAGTCTAGCAGTAGCATTCTGTACCAGCTGGAGTTTGTTGATAGTAGCCCTGTTGGATTCCAGAAGGAGGGCATTCCAATAATCCAGCTTAGATAGAATTAGTGAGACAGCAACTTGTTTCCGTGCATCAAGGGAAAGAAATGGAAATATCTTTCTAAGGGTCCTTATGACCCAAAAGCAGGAGGATACCGTCCTATTAACCTGATGGTTGAAGGATAAACTGGTGTCAACTATGACACCAAGGTTTCTTGCAGATTCAACTGGCAAGGGGCATAACCTCAATGATTCTGGCCACCATAAGTGGGTCCATTCCGGGTGATGATTACCGAACATCAGAACCTCTGTCTTGTCGCTGTTTAATTGAAGATAATTGTCCCTCATCCAGATAGCCACCGACTTCATACAGTTATTAAAGTTAGCGGCTGAGGCTTCTACATCTTGAGTGATTGACACTATTAGCTGTGTGTCATCTGCAAAAGATATTATCTCCAGCCAGAATGATCTAACCAATTGTGCAAGAGGGGAAACGTATACATTAAACAGAGTGGGGCTCAGGGAAGACCCCTGAGGAACTCCACAACAGTTTAAGACAGGGTCAGAAATGAATTGATCCATCTTAACCTTTTGTGATCTGTCAGTCAAGAAGGAAGACAGCAGCTTTAGTGCACATCCAGAGATACCTATTTGTTGCAGCCTATTGATCAACTTATTGGGGGCGATGGTATCAAAGGGTGCAGACAAATACAATAGGATCAACATTGCAGATTGTCCAGCATCGACGAGAATGCGAATGTTATTGATTGCAGTTATTAAGGCCGTTTCCGCACCATGGCATGATCTAAATCCATACTGGGAAGGATCAAGAAGATGATGTTCCTCCAAGTAAGTACTTAAATGGGAGTTAAGATGTTTCTCCCAAATCTTAGCTGGTAAAGGGAGTAGGGAGATTGGTCGATAGTTTTTGAAGTCTGTGGGGTCAAGAGTGTCTTTTTTTAATAAAGGCTTAATGACCGCTGTTTTCCAGACAGATGGATAGCATCCCGAAGTTATGGCTAGATTCAAAGTCTCTGTTAGATGGGGGACGACAATCTTCCTACCTATCCTTATCAACTTGGGGGAGTAAGACTCCAATGGGGAGCTAGATTTAATCCCTTCCAGAAGATGGTCGGTCTGGTCATTAGAGAGGGGAAGAAAGGCTGTAAGGGAGTGATCGCTTCCCAGACACTAGGGAGGGCTAGAAGATGAGGGGTTAGTATTTTGGACCTCGATGGAGGCCCTGGCATTACTTTCCTCCAATGAGGAGTACATTTTAGCAATTTTAGTGTGAAAATAGTCAGCCAAGCCATCACAGGAAGCCTGTGTGCTCTCCTGATGGCCCGAGGAGGAGGGGATTGATAAATTGTCGACCAGCCTGAAGAGGTCTCTAGTGGACTTGAGAGTTGATGTCATCTGGGTATAGAAGGCTGTTTTTTCTACTCTGATGGCTAATTTATATTCTGCAAGCTTAGCTTTATACTTTGCTTTTTCCGCTAAGTCATACTGTTTATGCCAGATGCGTTCTTGGTGATGACAAAATTGCTTGAGTAGCTTGAGTCTTTCCGAGAACCAGGGGGATGTGGTTTTTTTTCTTCCCACATAGATTTCTTTAAGGGGCTAGCGAGTCAACTGCTGCATCTAACCAGTTGGAATACTCTATTGCCGCCTGATTGGGATCACTACATTCTGTCCACTGTTTTTGTTTTAGGGCCTGAGAGAAGGTTTCCGTGTTGATGTTTTTAAGGCTTCTTTTGAGCGCCATATTGTTTCCATTTATGGTAGCTTTTTTTGTTATTGGGAGCATCAAGAAGAACGGTATGGCATGATGATCTGACCACAACAAAGGAAGGGGTTTTCCTACCCTCATACGCAGATCGTTGGTGAAGATGCAATCCAAAATATGTCCAGCACAGTGGGTGGCAGAATCTACTAATTGCAAGTAACCACAACTCGACATAGCATCTTTGAATGTCTGAGAAACCTTGCAGGAGTCATTATCAACATGATAATTAAAGTCTCCCAAAAGGGTAAAATTATGTTTGCCCAAATGGGGCTTAATGAGGTCAGCGAACTCAGTGATAAAGGCAGATCTAAGTCCTGGAGGTCGATAAGTTAAAATTCCTGCAAAGGATTCTGTCGAGGAAATTTTAATAGTGAAGGATAATGCTTCGCACACATCAGGGGCTGTTGACAGCGCTTTTATATGGCAGGAACAATGAGAATAGTGAAACAGTTCATACACATGCGAGACTCTACACATTATGTAATCAAAAGAAGGATGACATGTCCACCGTACATTCAGCAGACTTGTCAGAGGTGATTTACCACAAATAGTAATAGATCCAGGCCTTGTACTCCTGTGCAGAATGGCCACATCTCCATAGGGTCAATTTCAAAGCAGTACACACATTATTCAGTACCCTCTGGCCAATCTACATTTGAAATGTAACAATTGAGCATATGAACACTTAATGCACTATGACATTACATGGCACAGGGAATGTGTGTTCAGAGTTTGAGTTTCTCAAATCAGCAGTGTAACTGTATAACTGCTAAACCACAGTATGTCCTTTACAGCATTGCAATCAGTCAGGGATCTGTGGGAATAAGGCTATACACCCCATTGACGTGAAGTCATCATGCTAGGCAGTGTCTCACACATTTACATTATCCAGTCTCAGAACAACATGTGTGATCTTTGGCTTCAATAGAGCTGCACCAGTGTCTATGTTGCCACCCTCCCCACATACTCAAGTGCAAAAAGTTCTAGGTCGTGTATGGACCATGCTGTTGGCAAAATCTGAATGCATGAACATTGGCTTTCACTCACAGGCACATACTAGTGTACAGTAACATTATGTGAGCTTTCTGAGCACTCTAAAACTTTTACTCATACACTTTCCAGTACCTCTGGAGCACCATATAGCCACCCGTACTGGCCAAGGACCTTGTCTACCAGGACCTCCAGCTCCTCTGTGGTGAAGGGACGGGCCCTGATGTTCTCTGTACGGGCCATGACTGGGTCCAGAGTAGAGGTACAGCAGCAGTTGGTGGTGATGAATTGCAGGCAGCAGTGTCTGAATGCAAGTGACAGGTGTGGCTATCTCACAGACATTTATAGGCCCCTAGGGTTGTTTCAGTGGTACTCTGCTGATGCAATTGGTCTGCCTGGTTTGCATCTTTCAATTGTGGCCAATGCCTGTGACCGCAGTGGCGGAGCACTCCTACCGCGAATTTCAAAAATGTATTGCACTACCGCGATGGCGGTTCCCATTGGCTGCAATGACATTCGCATAGGCGGTGTCACACCGCGGTAGCCAGGTGGTCTCTATCGCAATCCTGCATCTTTCAATTGTGGCCAATGCCTGTGACACAGTGGCGGAGCACGCCT
The DNA here is from genome assembly GCA_963921515.1 of Calotriton arnoldi. Taxonomy (NCBI): domain Eukaryota; kingdom Metazoa; phylum Chordata; class Amphibia; order Caudata; family Salamandridae; genus Calotriton; species Calotriton arnoldi. The sequence continues at coordinate 248,972 of CAWUFW010017657.1, read as the reverse complement.
ACTGCGAGTTTCAAAAATGTATTGCACTACCGCGATGGCGGTTCCCATTGGCTGCAATGACATTCGCATAGGCAGTGTCACACCGCGGGGGCCAGGAGGTCTCTACCGCAATTCTGCATCTTTCAATTGTGGCCAATGCCTGTGACCACAGTGGTGGAGCATGCCTACCACGAGTTAAAAAATGTATTGCACTACCGCGATGGCGGTTCCCATTGGCTGCAATGACATTCGCATAGGCGGTGTCACACCACGGGGGCCAGGTGGTCTCCACCGCAATCCTGCATCTTTCAATTGTGGCCAATACCTGTGACCGCAGTGGCGGAGCAAGTCTACCACACCTATAAACACATTGTGCTATAGCATTATTGATTTACAAATTGCATCACTGATCACTATACATTTATGCAAAGTTATTTCACCTGGTTGTAAAGTGAATTTAGAGTGTAACATTTAACTCAAGTATGCCCACACATGTCATATCAGTACACGTAATTAAATGCATTGGCATGTACTTACTCACATGTCAAATTTCATCCATGTGGGCATATATACAGATTTCATGTAGAATTGATTGTCATTTTTGTGAACATGGCAATGTGTGAAATGCCAACTCATCCCACAGTCATAATGGACTGACCACATAATGTGCATATATCACTGGATACAGTTCTGTTTTATATTGATAGTTGTCCAGCTTACACTCACTGTGCTCATTTTGTAATGATGTTGTGCTTAGTGTGACTTAAGCAAGAAGGTTGTGCAGTGACAGCAGCTACGTACAACTCAGCATTGATGCTGTTTGCCACATGTGCTGTGACAGCTACACACAGGGCTGGTGACACAAGATGTTGAAGTGTACCATATACCATTCACATAGTCTGATTCAGATTTGACAGTAGTTAGTATGTACATCCTGGCTACATGAATGACTACAGGAGATTAAGGTGTCTGTGCATGTGACTTGTGCATTAAGCTGTTTTTACAGTCCTGTCAATGTTGGGGTTGTGTTAGTCATTAGGTGAGATGTTTGCCATATCTCCTCTCTGACTCATTTTTACATGTGTACCCTGCCACAATACGTAGGAGACGACCAGCTGTATATCGGCCTTTCCCAGAGCTGGAGAAAATGGAGGATGACGACATCATTAAGAAATTCCGTCTGAATCGCCTTACCCTTCAAGAGCTATGTGCTCAGTTGGAGCCCCATTTGAGGCCTCACAGAACATATCCAACAGCTTTGACACCAACAGTAAAGGTGATGGTCGCCCTGCATTCCTTTGCCACTGGTTTGTTTCAGTACACGGTGGCCATCGCAGGTGGGATGTCTCAACCTATGTTCAGCATGGTGTTGCGTCATGTCCTGTCCGCATTGTTGACCTACAAGGACAGCTACATCCACTTTCCAAGGAGACATGAATTGGCAGATGTGAAGGGGGAATTTTATGACCTTGGTCACATACCTAATGTTGTTGGAGCCATTGACTGCACACACGTTGGCCTAGTTCCACCACAGGCACGTAAGCACATCTACAGTAACATGAAGCATTACCTTTCAATTAATGTGCAAGTGGTATGCCAAGCGGATATGATTATCTCCCATGTATGTGACTCCTACATACTGCGTAACAGCATCATCCCACAATTGATAGAAAATCTGCATCCAGAGCGCGCGTGGCTTGTTGGTGAGTAAGCTGTGTCAAGTAGTGTTTTGTATGTGTGACATGCTGTTCTCCTCAACTATTTCTATTACAAACTTGGTCTGTGTTTCTCACAACTAGGTGACTCTGCGTATCCCAACCGGCATTGGTTACTGAGCCCACTGAGAAATCCAAGGACCTCGGGGGAAGTCCACTTCAATGATGCCCATGGGAAGACACGTTGTGTAGTGGAGCGTGCTTTTGGACTTCTGAAGGCTAGATTTCGGTGTCTGGACAAGAGCGGTGGTGCACTACTCTACTCTCCCCAAAAGGTGTGTCAGATCATAGTTGCATGCTGCATGCTCCACAACCTGGCCTTGCGCAAAGAGATCCCTCTGATTCTGGATGATGATGAGCAGCAGATGCCCCCCGCTGCAAATCCACACATGCCCAGTGACGATGATAGTGGAGAAGAGGAAGGTGTTGACCGGCGTCAACAGCTCATCGCCAACTACTTCCCTTGAGTGTAAGTTACCATTGAGCAACTATGACAATGTCTGTTGGCTTTGCTGTTAGTGGCGAAGCATAGATGATGTGTTTGGATGCTGGCTGTTGTTGGCTCACTGCTAAGGGCTGATGTATGTGGCACAGTGTATTGGTTTCCACTTACCTCATGTCTATGTTGATGGTGTTGGTAATTGTTATGTGTGATTAATCTTGTACGGTGTTGACTAGTGGTATGTTGTTGCTGTAATGCCATCATATGACAAGTCAATGTCATCCTCTTGTGTCTTTCTAAGTTCCTCCGCCCCATCAATGTCTCATCACAATCAGAGCTTGTGGTACATTGGAATCAGAGTTGACATTGTACATACTGTGATAAACAGGGAACTGACACAAAGGCATAGGTGTGTAAATAGTGTTTATTTTCTAATATGGTAAAAGAGACAAATAGAGTAGTCCCCACAATAATGGAATTACACACTCCAACATACTCCTGTCATCAACATGGCAATGTGAGATTGGATAATCAACAAAGTCAATGTTCAGTGCAACACATGTGCCATCATGGCTGGCTCAGCGACTTGGCTTTGGTTGGTGCTTTGCCATGTGATCCTCCTGTGGTGTTTCTCGGACATCCCCTCATGCGTTTGGCAGGGTGGGGCTCTGCTGCAGGCTCAGAGGTGTCTGATGAGTCATTGTCTTGCAGATCACCCATCTCTGTGGCCACAGCTGAGGTGGTGTGAGTTTCAGCAGGCTGGCCACTGGAGGGGGGGTGAGCCACCATTTGAGCAGCATGTATGTCCTTCAGAACACCCACAAGCTGGCCCATGAGATCCACAAGTTGTCCCATTCGTGTGTCCATGGACCTCTGCAGCAGGCGGAACTCATGCAGTTCTTCTACAACCTGGCCCATCTGTCCCTGGTTCTGTTGGTATGCACCAAGGACTCTTGCAACAGTGGCCAGGGCTTCTGTCTCAGTGTCCTCATGTGATTGTCCCCCAGTTGCCCTCCCACCTGCCCTGCTGACACTGACCTGTGGCATTGGCTGTCGACCACCCGCACACTGTCCCCGCCATCCTCAGCTTGTGTGGTGGGGATGGTAACCACTGAGCCAGGGACAGTGTTGCAGGCAGCAGTGGTGATGGTGGAGGTGGCTGCAGCACAGGTCATTGTAGCAGGGGTCAGCGTAGTGGTTGTCGCTGGTGTGTTGATAGTTGTGGTGGTGGTAGTGGTGGGGACAATGAGGCCCTGAGACGGAGTGCGCCCTGACAGTCCTAAGGGGCCAGGTTGTTGCTCCTCATCCGAGAAACGTAGAGAATCAGCATCAGAGAGTTCACGTTCTGGGGGGGGAGACTGGCTCTGCTGGTTGGTGGTGTTTTCGCCAGCTATTGCCTGTGAATCTCCTGTTGGACAGAGGTTAGATTGTCAGTTAAGTACACTTCACAACCTTGGTGACACAGTTTTGGATGTTTCAGTTGATACGCCAAACATTTATATTGCAATCACTTGGTATTGGTAGAAGATTATCAGCATCATGACATGATGTAGAGGTACATACATTACTTGTTATTATTGTGACATGTAAATAACAACCATTTGACATGTACAGATATAGGGTCCGATTCCGATCTCGGCCGGTAGGGCACCGAATCGGATTCGGCTTTACCGGATCCGATTCGGAGGCCTTGTTTCCGACCGATTCGTACATGCGTCCGGGCGAGCGAGTACGATGCGAGCGTACGCGAAATCGCCGACCGACTCGTTCTTGCGTCCGAACCGCTCCGACCGACTCGTACGGACATGACTCGCACCACGCAATGGAGACGTTCCCCAACTGAGCAAGTACGATGCGCGCCTCGAACAGTCCAACCGACTCGCGCCGTCCGGCTCCAAAGAGCAGTTGGAGCCGGACTTCGGGGGTCCGTAACGGACCCCCCTGCACGCGTAGCCACACGAGTCGTACACAGGGGGACCCATGGGTCCCCCCTACACGTGCATGTACGGTGCGAGTCGCACCGACGCGTACCCGCTGTAGGGGGCGCCCTTGTTCGCGACGTACCCATTGAGTCAATGGGAGGCCGTGTACGCGTCGTACGACCGGCTCCCATTGACTTCAATGGGAGTCCGACCGAATCGAGTCCGATAGCATACGGCCGCATCGTACTCGTTCGGTCGGGCTGCTAGAGTCCGGTTCGGTCGGAAATCTCTCCGGGTCCGACTCGGTCAGAGAGATTTCCGGCCTGAATCGGAATCGGCCCCAGTGTGTTTACAAGGACATGTCATCATCCACCAAATTTGTGCACATCCACTTTGTTTTATGCTTGTATATTGTAGACTTGTCTGAGAATCTGTTTCAGCTATGTCAAATCTTCATGATTTCATTAGTTAATATTGGTTTCAAATCATGTGGTTTTATTTTTTTGACAGATTGACCATGCATGTGTTGGGTTCATATGAGCCTTCATGCTCTCAAACAGTGGGAATTACACATTGCATTGTGTGCTTTGCATGATTGGGCCCTGATTTTTTTCTCAAGTGACTTTGTGATTCAAAGTGTAATTGCTGTGACATTTACATGGCTTAGCTGTGTGTGCACTGGATGTGACATTTTGATCTGTACAGAGCTGGCTAACAGGTGAGGGATGTGGTGGTCATATGTCTCCATGTATTTTGAGAAGGATGACAGGGTGCAGGCGCTGACTACATACCTGGTAGAGGGCACAGTGGAGGGAAATGGCTGCCACATGGCTCTTGGGTGGGGTGAGTGTTCCATCCTGCTCAGGGGTGATGCAAGTGGGCATGAGGTGGCTACCTACCTGTAAGGTGAAAGGGAGCAATGGAATGGCTGCCACATGGTTTTGGGGGGGAGTGTTCCATCCTGCTCAGCTATGAGTCAAAGGTACCTGGTGGCAGTTGTAGTGTTGGCTGCCTGTACACACACCCCTCTCCCTGTTGAGATGGCTACCTACCTGTAAGGTGAAGGAGAGCAATGAAATGGCTGCCACATGGTTCTGGGGGGGAGTGTTCCCTCCTGCTCAGCTGTGAGTCAAGGGTGCCTGGTGGGAGTTGTAGTGCTTGCTGCCTGTACACACACCCCTCTCCCTGTTGGGATGGCTACATACATGTAAGGTGAAGAAGAGCAATGAAATGGCTGCCACATGGTTCTGGGAGTGGGGGAGTGTTCCATCCTGCTCAGCTGTGAGTCAAGGGTGTCTGGTGGGAGTTGTAGTGCTGGCTGCCTGTAGACACACCCCTCTACCTGTTGAGATGGCTACCTACCTGTAAGGTGAAGGAGAGCAATGAAATGACTGCCACATGGTTCTGAGGGGGGAGTGTTCCATCCTGCTCAGCTGTGAATCAAGGCTGCCTTGTGGGCGTTGTAGTGCTGGCTGCCTGTACACACACCCCTCTCCCTATTGAGATGGCTACCTACCTGTAAGGTGAAGGAGAGCAATGAAATGGCTGCCACATGGTTCCGGGGGGGTGTGTTCCATCCTGCTCAGCTGTGAGTCAAGGGTGCCTGGTGGGAGTTATAGTGCTGGCTGTCTGTACACATACCTCCATGGAAATATTGCTACCTACATTTGAAGTGAATCTGAGGAAGGAAATGATAGATATGTGAGGCATGTGTTGGGAAGAGTGTGTTGTACATAAGTGAATTTATGTGTAGAAAGTGTAGCTTTATAGTTGTGCAAGACAGTACATGGCAGTGTGACGGGATACATTTGTTGGTACTTACCAGTCTCCACCTCCCCCAGCTTTTCCTGTGAGACTCTCTGGATGCAGTATGGCAAGCACCTTCTCCTCCCATTCAGTGAATGTTAGTGGTGGAATGGGAGGGCCACCGCCAGTCCTCTGAGCCGCCTCATGGTTCCTGTTGGCATGGTATTTGACCCTAGTCTTTAGGTCATGCCACCTCTTCTTGATGTCACACAGTGTGCGCAGGGTGGTCCCTACTGCATTGACTTTGTTGACTATCCTTTCCCACATTTGATTTTTTCTGACTAGTGGTGTCTGTTGGACGATGCTTCCAAACAAATGGGGTTCTACTCTAATTATCTCGTCTACCATCACTGACAACTCATTGTCTTTGAATTTGGGCATTTTTTTCTGTGCCATGGTGTGTGATGTGCAAATAAGTGACAAGTGCAGGTGGGAAGGTGGTGGTGGAGATGTGTGAGGTGTGTGTTGGTAGTGTTGGTGTGGGTGGTTGTGATGGTGTGATGTGTGATGATTTGCCTCTCCTTTCAGCTGTGGTGTTTGGCCCTTCACTGCTGGAGTTGTGCAAAGGATGACGGTCAGGGAAGGGGTTGATTTTATACTCAGCTATGTGGGTGTGTCAAAATGAGGTATTCCTGTCAGGTGTGTTCTCCATGTTGGCCTGGGGTTTGTTTAGTTTTCAATACCATGGGGGGTGTATCATTGGGTTGTGTCAAATGTGTTTGAGGGCAGCGGAAAGAACAGGCACACTTGGAGGCCTTGTTGTGTGGTTGCATTCGACTACCATTCTTCTTTCCGCTCGACCGAAGCGGTCGGAATGCAATGATCATTCCGCCTGCTCTGCCATTCATCTTTTCACGCAGCGGTCAGAAAACAATTATTGTTCCACCTGCTCCGCCATCTTATCATAATTTCACTTGCGGTCATTCCACGTGAGGATCGGCCTTTTTAGTGCTTTCCGCAGCATTTCCGTCCACAGCGGTTGGATTTTCTGGTTTTCCGGACATGGCGGACCGATTTTTGTGAAATCCGACCGCCACGGTCGGATTTTGCATTCATTGCATCGTAATGTGACCGCCGGTTTTGCCGCGGAACATGCAGCCGTTTTTTTTCCGCAAGCACGGCGGTTGGAGGGCTTTTCCGTCCGCCATCGTAATGACCCCCTATGTTATTTATAAATAATTTTATATCATAATCCAAGTTTTCATTTTAATGTTTTAAAATTATTCTCAAAATGTATCATTTTTTGTTTTATTTATTTAAACATAACTCAACAAAATTATTTACAAATTACATAAAATTTCAAAACAATTTTCACATTTTTTAAAATTGTAAAATTATTTAAAAGATATTGATTTTTTTAATAATAATTAAAAATTATTTACAAAAAACCCCCATCATCACCTATAACCCCAACATCACACTCCTAAAATCCAATTTAATTTTAATTTTTTTAGATGAAAACACATCCCACCCTTATCACCTATAACCACAACATCCCACTCTTAATAAAAATATAATTTTTTTAAATATTTTGTGACATTTAAAAAAATATATATATTTTTAAAACTCTCCCCACCATTTTCCCCTATAAACCCAACATCCCGCTCCTAAAACACAATTTAAAACTTCATACATATTTTAAAAATATTTTAATAATTTAATAAAACTTTTTAAAACACTCCCCAACCTTATCCCCTATAAACCCAACATCCCAATCCTAAAACACAATTTAAAATGTAATTAATATTTTAAAAATTGTAAAATATTTTTTTTAAACATTTACAACACTCCCCACCATTATCCCCTATAAACCCAACATCCCGTTACTAAAACATAATTTAAAATGTCATTAATATTTAAAAACTGTTTAAAATATTTTACAAATTTTTAAAAACATTCCCTATCCTTATCCCCTATAAACCCAACATCCCGCTCCTAAAACACAATTTAAATTTTTTTAAAAAAATTTAAAAAATATTTTTAAAACTCTCTCCACCCTTATTCCCTTTAAACCCAACATCCCACTCCTAAAACATTTTTTATATAAAACATATATAATTTATTAAAAATGATTAATACATTTAAAATTATATACTATATTAAAAATTCACAACATTTACAAAATAGATATTTTTTAATACTGATATTTTAAAAATTCATATTTTTGACAAAGATATTTTATACAACACAACAAATAGATATTCTTGACATCGATATTATATACAACTATATTTTGACTCTCAACATTTAAAACTCGATATTATTGCACAACGATATTTAAAACTCGATATTTTGTCTACTTACCCAAGGGCCACCCTAGCCCATGGGGTCTTATACAGTGGCTGGGTCAATTTGAAAAGTTTCTCTCATCTATGCCAGAGGCGCACAGCATAGCTCACTTAAAGTCCCATGCCACACGGTCAAAGCACTTCTCTGCATCTAATAGAATTATTCCTATGTTGATATTAAGTTTCCCACCAACATCATAAGCCGCAATTGCCATATTAGTATGGCTGGTGGTGTCGCTATCTGGGAGAAATCCATGTTGTTGTTGCAGGGGCAAGACACACGGCCAGGATTTTTGCAATCCATTTTGAATCGGTATTAATCAGAGAGATGGGACTGTATGATCACATGTCCTCCATAGATTTATCCTTTTTTAGAAATGCCACAATACTGGTACCATTCCAGGTATCTGGAACAGCCCCTCCTGTATTGATATATTGGATTACCTTTAGAAATTTGATCGCTAATATGTCTTTAAATACCTCATAGTATTCCAAAGGTATGGCATCCTCACCCGCCGCCTTACCAGTGGGAAGGGCCACCAATGTGGCATTGATATCAGCAATGGAAAACTCTGCCTGCATGTCACCAGCCGGATCTTCCCCGAGATGGGGTAGACAACACTGCTGGATGTACTACCCACATTCAGATCTATTCAGATTCAGATCTATTACCTGAGGTTGATTATATAACTCCTTGTAGAACTAGGAAAACTGTTCCAAGATAGACGTGGGAGTATTGTAAACCTTACCGTCCGTACCCTTAATCATCTGGAACATACACTTGGACCGTCGATCTGTCATCTAATGAGCTATAACTCTGCCTACCCTCTCCCCATACTTGTATTGCAACGTTCTATGTTTAACATATCTGACAGCTATTTGATCTTTTCAACCTGCATCCTATAAGAGACCCTTTTTCTAATGATTGAAAAAAAACAATATGTTCTTCTGCCAATCCATAAGTAATTCTGGAAGCATGCAGTATTTCGAGTTGGAGAATAGCTTGGCACAGTAAGGGAGTATCCTCAAAGGCAGCCCTATTTTGAATTCTTGTAATAAACCCCGTTCATTTTTCATTGATCTAGAAGTCCGTTATTGAGTGGACCCCATGACTTAATGAGCTGTTTTACTCTCCAGATTTGATGTTTGGGGAGGTGCCTTGACTTGGGCACAGATTGCTTCCTGAAATTGAGGTTTAATACTTTCTCTGATCCGGTAAATGTGAGAGGTTATATTTAAGTACATTTTTGGGGTGTATAGATTATAGGGCACCATTTTGCTTCCACGTCCTCACACCCTGGAAGTAATGTGGGGAACACGGAACAAGGCGCAAGGGAAATTCTATTCCACATCAGATCCATAACAGGAATCACACTGCTATTCCAATCACCAATGCTGCTATTGGGGAACCCAGAAGAAATAGCATATGGGAAAATTGATTTCACATTTTTTGCTGGCTCCAAGATTATCCCTATCTCAGGTATGGAAATAACCAACAGCTCCTCTGGCTTACTCATGGTGGGGAAGGGTATGTTTTTTGTATGAAATGGAAAAGATATCAGCCACTGTCCATGACAGAATGTACAAGTGATGACACAAGATTTCAAAAAGCCTAAATATACAACACGTTTACTGATTTAAGACATGAAAAGCTGAAAGTGTACCTTGCACACGTTAAATGCAGTAACGCATGAAACTGAGACAAGTATAGTAGAAGCGCCATAAAAGCGTGCTTTGAAATGAAAGATAAAGAAACATATATACAAAACAAAGCTAATACTTATAAATAAATTGCATTAATGAGAAAATTTTGTTTATTGACATTTACTGATGAGATAATGTGCTATTAATTAAATGGCCTAGCGTTTCTATTGCTTGCCATTAGAATGGTTCGTGTAGAAAAATCGGTGCAAAACTATGAAAATACAAGATATAGGGGCCGATTCCGATTCGGGCCGGAAATCTCTCCGACCGAGCCGGACCCGGAGAGATTTCCGACCGAATCGGACCCATGCAGCCCGACCGAACGAGTACGATGCGTCCATATGCTATCGTACTCGAGTCGGTCGGACTCCCATTGAAGTCAATGGGAGCCGGTCGTACAACGCGTACGCGGGCTCCCATTGCCTCAATGGGTGCGAGGCGAACAAGGGCGCCCCCTACAGCGGGTACGCGGCGAAGCGACTCGCGCCATACACACACAGGTAGGGGGGACCCATGGGTCCCCCCTGTGTGCGACTCGCGCGGCTACGCGTACAGGGGGGTCCGACACGGACCCCCGAAGTACGGCTCCGACTGCTCTTTTGAGCCGGACGGCACGTGTCGGTCGGACTGCTCGCGGCGCGCATCGTACTTACCCGGCCGGGGAATGTCTCCATTGCGCGGTGCGAGTCGTGTCCGAGCGAGTCGGTCGGTGCGGTTAGACCCGGGAACGAGTCGGTCGGAGCGGTTGGGATGCCCGAACGAGTCGGTCGGCGAATTCGCATCGTACTCGCTCGTCCGGACGCGCGTACGAATGGGTCGGGAAATAGGGCTCCGAATCGGATCCGGTTATGCCGAATCCGATTCGGAGCCCTACCGGCCGAGATCGGAATCGGCCCCTTAGACTTGAAATTTAAACTGATAATACTAGAGATTCTATTGTTTATAAACAGTTAAATATGATTTTTGTCACATCAACTTAGAAAATTATATACTCATGTGAAAGTTGGGAAAAATTGTGGTCATAGGCTATTTTTAACATTAGCTATTTTCATGTGATAATACTTGGTGAGAGTTCTACTTTATTTCCTATATGAAATGATTTCAGTGCATTATATTTGATATAGATTAAGGGGCCGATTCCGATCTGGGTGGGAAAACTCTCCGACCGAGCCGGATCCGGAGAGATTTCCGACCGAGCCGGACTCCTGCAGTCCGACCGAGCGAGTACGATGCGGCCGCATGCTGCCGGACTTGATTCGGTCGGACTCCCATTGAAGTCAATGGGAGCCGGTCGTACGATGCGTACATGGGCTCCCATTGACTGAATGGGTACGTCGCGAACAGGTGCGGCCCCTACAGTGTGTACGCGTTGGTGTAACTCGCACCGTACATGCATGTTTAGGGGGGCCCTTCGGTCCCCCTGTGTTCGACTCGTATGGCTACGGGTGCAGGGGGGTCCGGCACGGACCCCCCAAGTCCGGCTCCGGGAGCTTTTTCGAGCCGGACGCTCCAACTCGATCCGGCTGTCCGATGCGTCCATCGTACTCGCTCGGTCGGATAACGTCTCCATTGCGTGGTGCGATTCGTTTCCGTACGAGTCGGTCGGAGCGGTTCGGATCCGGAAACCGTTCGGTCGGGACACACGCGTACAATCGCATCGTACTCGCTCGGTCGGACAGCTGTACGAGTCGGTCAGAAAAAACGCGTACGGCTCGTACTTTTTCCGGCCGGATCCCGTTCGGGGGGCTTCCGACCGAGATCGGAATCGGCCCCTTAGAGTATATTTTATTTAAAATTGAGATGCAAATGTGAGGCCTTTCCAAAATGTGCTCCTTCTTTAAAGCTGCTTTATTCCTAAGCATAATGCAAAGGTCCATTGCAGCTTAGTAAATGTTCATTTATTTTTTCAAGTACATGTGAAATATTCGACATTCCTAAATGTTTCTTTAATATTCGCAGTGAAATGTTCTTGTGGGAACCAGGTTTTCAGCTGCTACTATAGACTGATATTTTGTATTCTTTTTCAATGTTAATAGGCCTGTGAGGACTTTAAACTTCTCGTTTTCATGACTACCATGGGAAACTATCTTATAGTTACCACTGTCCTGGGTGACATTATATGAATTGGAGCAAATGAGAATCGTACAACAGTGGTGTGATGGTGCATCACTTGGACTGTAACAGATACATTATAAGAAGAAACCTCAAAGGCGGGGGCAACTTCATTCTGATTTTTCCTACCTTGAGACCAGAACGCTATGCTGATCTATTTTTGATGATTTTGAAACCTATCCTCTTTGGCTTTTTACTTTTGGACTGCCTTTGCTGATGCTACAGTCGGTAGCAGATGGACTGAGGGCAACATTTATGAAGCCTTTTGAGGTCGCAAATTGGCCAATTCACAGAATTGGCCCATTTGTAAATGCAAAAAGGTATTTTGACATGTACAAAACCCAAATAGTGATTTGGTAACCTGTTACCGAATTGCAATTTGAGTTTGCAATTAGGTATTAGGAAGGGGCGTGTTGAGGGCATCCTTTCCTAATACCAAATCGCAGTGGCATGCATGAACATTCACATTTTACCACCAAATTCAATTTGGTGGTAACCCATTCGCAAATGGGGAGGGGTCCCCAAGGGACCCCTTCCCCTTTGTGAATGTTTGTAAAAGCATTTTTTAAGAGCAGGCAGTGGTCCCATGGACCACTGGCTACTCTTAATAAATGAAAAGAAAACTTTTCATTTTTGTTTTTGAAATGCATACTGTTTTCCTTTAAGGGAAACGAAAAAAAGATTGCTTTATTTAAAAGCAATCACAGACATGGTGGTCTGCTGACCCCAGCAGGCCACCATCCCTGTGATTTTAGCAATTCCCAGTGTATTGCAAACCAAGACCTACCTCATTAATATTCAAAAGGTAGGTCTATTTGTGACCCACTGGGAATCGCAAATGAAACTCAAAAGAGTTTCATACATTTGAAATAGCGATTCCCTAATTGCGATTCACAGGAAATAAACTAGGAACTCTCTATTTCAAACTTTCATACATGTGGCCCTGAAACCTTTCTTTACCGAACCATTTTCATTTTCTTTTATTTTTTCATTTTTGTCCCATGCTAATGGACTTGCCCTTAGTGGACTTTAAATCTGAATCCTTTTCCCTTCTTCTTTAGGATTGTGAGCTGTTAGATAAATGAACTATCCTTCTGCCTTTGATGGTAGTAGTTTACGTTTATGTTGTGGGTGTTAATGAGGTACATACTCAGAGTGAAGTGATTACACGGGGTGGATAGCTTGTATGTTTTACCAGAAGATGGATACGTTTGACACAATCAGAGGGCGATACTATTTGGTATTGGGGCAAGGGTGACAAGCGCTGGTAAAGAATGGGTGATTTCTTAAAATGCATGGAGCTGAACTTTTGTAAATAATCATGTGAGATGTATAATATGCTTGATATGGACAACTGAAGCAAACAACAAATGGTGTGTTTTTAATTTTGTAGTGACCCCTGACGAAGGACAGATAGGTCCGAAATACTTTGGGTTATGTGGATCTGGCTACCAAGGATGAATGATGTATTTCTGCTGGCTATAGTACAAGGCCTGGATAGGCATATCTATAGCATTTTTTAAGCAATGGAAACACATGATGCCTTCAATGTGGAAAATAAAGAAAAGAATAATTTTACAAACAAAGGATTAAGAGTGATTAATATGGATTATTAAATTCTATTGAATACCCGTGGATGTTGCTGTGCGACTGGATATGGAGCGTAAACTCGCTCCATACTTCGTGGATTCTTATTTTCCGTGCTTGCGGGGCAAGGCATGGGCCAGGTCAGCACGCGAAAGTTAAAAAAACTTTAAATCATTGAAACACAGTAAGAAAGGTGTGCATTCTATCACGTATTTGGATAAAAGTTTTATTTTGCCAAGTCATAATGGCAGTTTAAAACTGCACCCACGGGATGCAGTGCAGGCATTCAGACATGTTTTACAGGGATACTTTAGTGTGTGGCACAATGAGTGCTGCAGCCCTAGGTACATGTAGTACCATATACTAAAGACGTACAACTAAAATATATGTGCCAACTGAGTGCATGACAATTTACTTATGTTTAGAAGGGGTGCAAAAACACTTTACCTCCAGTTGGCAGGGAAAGGTACACAGGGTCCTTGCGCCAGTGAAAACGGGTTCAGCATAGGAAGGCAGAAAACTGGAGCAATACCCCGCAAAAGATGGTCATCTCCAAAATAATCCATCAATAGTTCTTTCATGGAAACAAAATTCCAAGCACAAAAATGTCGAAGTTGCAGCTCCATTGAATTGAGCACTCATTTTTCTTCAGCGCCAGCAGCTCATATAGTGAGGGAGGGATATACTCCTCCAGCATGTCTTAGATGCTGAGATCATTTTATCGTTAGAAGACTTACAAGAGATTTTTTCGCTAGTTTTGTTTTCTTATGAAAAAATGCTGTACACAATTGTGAGCCATTATGGCACTCTAAAGGATGACACCCAACCTCTCTATGATCTGTTGCTTGCATTAACACTCATTTTGGGGGTTTTGGTTGTCTTTGGTAACTTTAATGTTGCACAGTCTGTTTTATTTGAAACCACCAATCAAAGGAGGAACAAGAACAACCCAGATAGCCAAGGCACAGTGTTATGGATGATGTCATTTCAGATGTAATAAGTGAGATAAATAGAACTGCATGGTGGGCAGGAGTTACAGTATACTTTAGGCCATGAGTTATAGTTAAGTGAGATAACTATAACTGGTGATTTTCAGTGGTTTTATTTCTTTAAACTGGTAGGTTTTAACTGGCATTTTGACCTAACTATAACATCCCTTTAACCTTTGTTTTTTTCAGTGAATTTCTTTGTTTTTTTTAAATTTAAAGTAAAATATCATTACTACTCCTAAGCATAGTGTCACATTAACCTTTGGTTTTTACTGTGAATTTTTATGGTATTTTTAACGTAAAGTAAAATGTGGATTGCCATGCACGGCATGGATTGGGCGCCCAACCCTCCCATGTTGGTGACCACCCCCATTGGTAAACACAGCTGAGCATGTGATGTAACAATATTAAGGGTGTCATTTTAAGTAAAGCAGACTTTGCCAAAGGGTCATAAAATATATTTAATTAAGCCTTATTAAAAAAACTCAACATGTCTGTGAGACTTTTTTAAACATTGTTCAGGCCACACAATGCAACCCTAGAACCCACCACAATGGGTCCTTGCACTCCAGCTGGAGAGCATAAAGATCCAGCTTGGAGAGCTTAAAAAAATATGGTAAGCTCCCAGAGGGTCATGGATTCAATGACCCAGGAGACTTACTGTGTTTTTTAATTTTGCTAATGGGCTGCTGCACTCTCTGCTGGCCTCCACAGCCTCTATTGGCTCTCCATGCAACACTCATTCTGGGAGGCGGTGGGAGCAAGCATTTGTTTTGAAAAGTGGGTTCCCTGGTGCCCACCTAAGGAACCCACAACACGGGTAGTTGCTAGGGTCTATGGGGGGAGCCCCAACGCTTCCGTGGCCTAGCCAGCTCTGCTGCCAACACCCTTCCTGGTGTGCTGGTAGAAGCCAGCTTCTATTCTTTGCTTCTCCTGCTGATTTTCTTTCTGCTCCTGCCAGGGAGCAAACCTCTGGTCCCTCCCACCAGAGTGTGGGCAGGGAGAAAGTTCTCTGCTCTCATGATCTGGCAAAAGACACACAGATGATGGACGGAATGCAGAGCAATAGATCTGGGTTAAATCCATTGTTTTTTTGCTCACCATGCCACCCCAGTTTAGACCCAGCCATATGCAAATCAGTCTTGATCCTGTGCCTCATGGGAACAGTCAGACCGAACTGCCATGCCAGGTCCTCCCTGGACCGGAAACAGGCATCCTGGGACCGGTTTCGGGGCATCACCCCTCATCAGCCAGGCTAGCTTGAATCCAGTTGCACAGTGAGCCCGGGACCCACATCTGGGCATACCCGGCGCACTAAGACACACAGATGATGGATGGAATGCAGAGCAAATCAAACATTCACCCCCAGTCAATAGATCTGGGTTAAATCCATCATTCTTTTGCTCACCATGCCACCCCAGTTTAGACCCAGCCATATGCAAATCAGTCTTGACCCTGTGCCTCATAGAAACAGTCCAGACCGATTTTGCTTGGTGAGGACACTCCCTCCCTGTAGCAACTATTTGGTCTTTGTAGGCCTTGTTGCTTTGGCTGTAGTCCAATAATTGGTTACAGATATGCTAGCCAGTTCAAGAAAGACATGTGCAGTCCGCAGTAAGCCTTGTGAGCCTATGAGCTTACAACCTTCGCTTCAGAGCAGACTGTTGTCTGAGCCAGTTAACCACACAGATTTGACCCTCACGAAGGAGTCATTGGCCTAGAGCAGTGGTTCCCAAACTTTTGACTCCTGAGAACCCCCATTGAGTCACCACTGGAAGCCGAGGACCCCCAAGCAATTTGTATGATTTAAATTTCAAACATTAAAACAGTAATTCAGAAAAAATAAACACACGTGCACACAAAACAAATACTCGAATTACTAAGGATTTTAGGGGCATATTTAGAAGCCCCTATCGGTATGGGAACGTCACTTTTTGCAACGTTCCCGTGGCGATAGAGGCTTCGCCATTTACAAGGCAGCGTCAAGCCACTTAACATGGCTTAACGCTGCCTTGTAAATAAGGCCCCCTGTCACACAATGCCTAGCGTGAAAGGGGTGGACAGTGGGTGTTGCGGTGGGCGTTCCACCGCAACACCCATTGATTTTGACGCTGCCCCCTATTTACAAGGGCAGCGTAAATAGGAGGTAGCGCCAAAATGTAAGCCAGTTAAAACCAGCCTTTATTTCTCCTCGTTTTTGCTTTTTCAATGTGTGCTGCTTTGTGCAGCACACATGGAAAAAGCAAAACGCCTTGGATTGTTTATGTTCAGGAAGGTGACCCTTCCTGCACATAAACAATCTTTTAAAAATGCCATTTTGTAACTTCCAAGTGTGCTGCATTAAGCAGCACATAGAAGTGACAAAACGGAATTTCAAGATTGAAGGGGGACCTTCCTGCACATAAACAATCTTCCACTGCATGCACACACCCTTGCACTATGGTGCAAGGGTGCCCGCTGGCGCTACACTGCTAAGTGTAGCGCCAGCACAGGGGAAAACGCAGGGCTGCACCATATTCTTGTAAATATGGTGCAGCCCTGTGTTTCGAAGTGGCGGAGCGTGTCGTTAAGCCAAGGAGGCTAACGACACGCTCCGCCACTTCTGTTGTAAATATCCCCCTTAGTATTTTATATTCAAAGAATTTGCAAAAAACAAAACATTTTAATGGGAAAGTTGGTGCTGCATCTCCGTGACTAACTTTTAAATGGTTGGTTTTATTTCGCAGTACGAGGCTCCTGCTAGGGCCAGACTGGAAACCCAAAGCCGCCCTGGCAAATGTTTTCAGACCAGTCGCCATACGGTGCACACCAAGTGCAGTGTGTGAGTCTGACCACTACAAAGGGGGCTTTGGGAGGCTCTCCCCCCAAGAAATTTAGGAAACATTGGTGCAGTCTAAAACACATTTATCATTATATATTAAATTGTATTGGCTTTTAACGAAGAGTAAATGAAGACCTTACTATGCACCAGGATACGACAATCCTTGTTGCGGTTCTTCAATGATTCCCTTATTATCACCCTTCAACAGTGCCTCTCATCTCTCCATAGCTTCTCTGTCACATGTATTTCATTTGTTTTATAGTATCTCTCATACCATTGTAGGATGTCAGAGCACTTTACATCACACACATATAGCGACAATGAATCATACGTGTAAATCAGTGTATAGAAAATGTTACATAAGGCAAAGGGTACTACAATGTGTAGGATTCACATGTCATTCATACTGGTAGGCATTTTTAAAGAGTGCTTGATTTGGAGAAGCGCAAACTTGGGATTCAGAACATCAGCCAGTGGTTAGCATTGACTTTAAAAAATAAAAATGTATTTCTGCAAAAATAAACCTTTTAGCAGCATCAGGATAATGAAAGACTGGGAAAAAACATAAGTTACTAACTTGTACCATGCAGTTTGCAAGCAGCTCTTTGATGACAGTTTATAGGTCACTGTGCTAGATTACGATTGTCACTTATGAACTGCAGAGTAACAAAAAAATCTCTGTGACAAAAGCAGCAACCCACTGACCAATGCACATAAAACACTGTTTTATGCAGTAGGCATATTAACCCTCTGTGCTACGTTAGATTACTCAAAGCTGCAACTGGACAAAACTCTCATCTCTCCAGCAGGTGCATTAATCACTGGCGTTATTTTGACACTTTTATTGTTGCTCGAAAACTGCTAATTAGACAAGGAACTTTGCAGTGCTTTTAAAACTGCCTCCTGGGGACCCCCTGGGAATGTGTCACGGACCCCTGGGGGTCCGCGGACCACAGTTTGGGAAACACTGGCCTAGAGCATCCAGACCTACAATTCACAAGATTTCACCTTCTTAAGGGACCGACACCTCCTAAAGAGGAGTGATAATAGCAATAGTAGTAACTTTGAATACTTAATACTTTAAAACTTAAATATTTATTTTATAATAATATATCACAACAAGATAAATAAGCCTTAATATAATCAAAACGCTGAGAATGCCACTAATATTTAAATGAGTTTAGCTCTAACATTTAAAAGAAGAGAATAAGAAAGATCCAAAAATGTGACGTTTGCCAACAAAACTAAAATCGCTTGACGAGAAACAATACGTAATAGCCTGATCGATGGACCTAATCTTAGCTTTGACAAATTTCCTTCTTAAATATTTTCATCTAAGGTCCAATAACGACTGACATATTAAGTGCTCAGTTAATTCCTCCTCATGCACGCAATATTTGAAACATGTGGCTATCGTGCATAGTGGATCCCATGCTCCCTCAAATTGAAAATTTGGAATGTACAATAAGCAAAATCTTAAATATTTATATTTACAGACCGGCTTGAGGAATGATAAGTAGTCTTGGTTTAGATTGCAATAGGAACCTATATTTAACCTGTGTGATTATAGGATTGTAATTGTAAGTCATTCACTCTACTATAGTGCCTCAAGTGTTTTTTATCTGTTCCTTCCGTTTTTACCGAGGCATCTATAAAAGGTCAGATAATGGAGGTAGGTTATAATTGTGTTAGCTACTGCATGAGAGAAGGATTGAGTTACTTCTTTTAACTATTGAATGTTTTAGAGACTTTTCCTTGGCTGTGACAGTCAGAGACAAAGTTTAAAATGGCTCCACATTCAAAGAGGATATTGAAGGTAACAACGGCTCAAGACATAATTTGCAGTGAGGAATAGGTGATTGCAGTTTCAATAAGGTTCAGGTCCCTTTAATGCATATTTGTTCAAATTGGCCATAACTTTGTCATTAAAAACAATAGAAGTGTTTAGTAGTTTGAGAATTATCTTCACGTTAAGAACTTTTAATGCCTGTTCAATAGCTCTTCCCCATACATTGTTGCAAATCTTTGAATTGATGTTTGCCTTCTTTCATGTTTCAGAAATGTGATCAGACCAAGATAACTTGTTTTCCACTGTTAGACCTAGGTAATCCTAATCATTTACTTGTTTGATATTAATGTCATCAATATTCCATCTTGGGTGTTTCTGGGTCTTACCAAGCGACATCATTTTAGTTTTCCCCGGTTTAATTTATAGGTTATCGACACATATATATTTTTGTAGTTTTAATAGTTGGGATTGCAGGCTGGATGGAGTGAGTGAAAAATTATGATGTCATCTGCATTCAATAGATATGTAATTGGCTTATGGTCTAGCTTTTGTGGAAGACCCTCAGCATTGTCTAAATGCAATGACAAATCAGAAATATACAGGGGAAAAAAGTAACAGAGCCAATGTGCATGCCTGCTTGAGACCATTCGATGTTTTCATTCTTGGTTAAAGTGAACTTCTTGAAAGCTTTACTTGCAACCAAGTTTTGTCATGTACAGACACCAGGAAGCACAGCAGTAAGTGTTTGATTCCCCATCCCATTATTTTTCCCAGAACTTTCTGTGGTTGACTGTGTCAAATGCTGAAGAATAATCGATGAAACAGACATGCAGTGCCAGATGTCTTTGTAAGGTTGAATTGATTAATCGTTTAATGCAACAGTATTGTTTATTGTAGAACACCCTGGCCTAAAACTAGATTGATTAAGAGGTAGTAAGTTGGAATTGATCACCCAGTCAAAAAGGTTGTTCATCAGAACTTTGCTGGAAAGCTTCCCTTCAGTGTCTAGCAGAGCAATCAGCCGGTAGATTTTAGGATCATCAGTTGCACCTTTTTTTATACTAAGGATGAATTATTGACTCTTAGCAGGACTAGGGAATATGGCTTTGTTAGACCTGGCATCCTTGGAATGGTTTCCTCCTAACTTTTTGCCTTCAGACCTCTTGTTTTTACTGACTTCATTTTTGCTGGCCTTAGGACACTGCGTACTTTACCATTGTCAACCACTGCTAAAGTGCTTGTGCTCTTTCCCTAATACATGGTAACATTGGCTTATACCAGTGTCCCCGTTTACAGTGTAGTCACGCAGCAATTAAGCAATGGTCCGTCAGAAGAGAGGGAACTTGGCGGCCGGCTAAGAAGCCGGCCGGGAGCTGCTCTCCACTCGCCCCTGTTGCAGGCGTTCACCACCAGTATGATCAGGAAACAACGCCTCGCTACGCTCACCTTATTGTAGAATTTGCTTCTTCTTTCGAACGGACATTTTCGGCCCGGTTCTTTTCGTCTTTCACCCTCCGAACGTTCGGCTGTTTGGCGGCTCCGGACACCCGCTGATGTGTGGTGGTTTGGCTTTGCTTAGGGCTGTGGGCGCGCTCTCTGAGTCCCGAGCTGCGCATCGCGCCCTCCCCCGCCCTGGAAGCCCCAGATCTAGCTCCGGGGTGAAACCTGGCAGAGTCAGTACATGCCGCAGCCTCCTGGAAAAATCACGGGGAGGCTGTGTTGATTTTGTTGCTAGCAGTCTTGGCGGCTCTACCTCGTGGAAGGGGGTGCACTGCGAAAATCAACCATCAATCTAGTATCCTGAACCAAGGAAAGCAGGGAAAGAAAGAGAGGCAGAAGTATGGTGCAGGCTCCTCACCTATGGATCTCATGACCCATTCACTTGAGGGTAAGGAGCGTGCAGTCAAGGGGGGCGGGTTGACAGATGAACATAAGTCTGTGCATCCATTAGTTAACCCTGACAGCGACTTATTCCTTGGTAAAAGGTATAAATTGAGATCTAATACCTTTCTCCTCAAGGAGTCTAACCCCTTATCTTAATCAGCAACTAGACAGTTCCTAGCTCTCCCTTTGGGTAAAAACAAAAGCAAAAGTCTCTCTGTTAAACCCCCACAAGTGAAGGCCATTCCCATAAAAGAGACAAAAAAGAAACCAGTCCTAACGGGCCCAAGAGTGACTCCTTCTCTTAGGTCATACTTTAAACTTAACTCGCAGCTCAACATGGAGACCTTCGAGGGGATAGCCGCCTCGCCAGAGAATGCTCCTCTACCCCACTCAGCGATTCCTGTCACAAATAGATTTTCAGTACTGAAAGACTCTGTCCCAGCACCTGGGAGCAATGAACAGATAGGGGAAAAAGAAACCCTAGGAGATGCACATAAAACCCATTCCCAGAATCCAACATCAAGCAAATCCGCCAATGAGGCTATTAAGGATACACCAGGTCTGGACTTGGTTCAAGGGATGCTGAGCCAACTATCATTAGAAATTAAAGAACGCTTCTCCACTTCAGAGACTAACCAGAGGAGAACTTAGGACACGTGTAGTAGTCTGGAGGAGAACTTATCAGTGTTAACACAATGCATGGAGGTACTGGAAAATAAAGTTCTGGAGCTAGGATCGGATGTGAAAGATAACACTCAGGAAGTGGTCAGGCTTAAACAGAGAGAGAAGGACTTATCAGACAGGTTGGAAAGACTGGAAAACAACTCCAGAAGAAATAATATCAGGATCCTGGATATTAAGGAAGGGGTGGAAGGGGACAATGTCAAAGCATTTGTAATAGATCTTCTGACTAAAACTTTCCCACAAGTTGTCTCTGCCATAATTTTGGAATCTGAAATCCAACGGGTACATCGTGACCCATTCAAATTAAACCCCGGTCGTAAGAAACCCAGAAAAATTCTGGTGAATATACAATATTACACCCTCAAGGAAAAGCTTTTGGGGGCTGCCCTTAAGCAAAATGGGCTTAAGAAATGGGCACCCAAGTACAGCTGAGGTTTCCTGCATTCCTTAAAGTGATCTGGGCCAATAAAATGTATAATTTCAATCTCCAGACGAAGTGGATAGTTTGTTGGCCCTCAATAAAGCTGGCAAATAGTTAAGGCACCAATCATAAAAATTGATTTGTGGTGATAGCCAAGTTTATACGTGAATTTTGATTGGTGGATAGCAGCTCAAATTGGCACCAGCCAATAGGTAGTAAGGGAGGGTTCCCTGGGGGGAAGGGGTACTTTTGGGGGGGGGGAGCACATGTGGTGGGGAGCATGGGGGTGAAAATAAAAAAATAAAAAAATTGTCCTCATTTAGCACAATAGGAGTTAAAAGATGCGGCCTGATCTTGAAAGTAGATGATGAGGGATAAGGGGAGATCACCAGGAGGGGAGCCCCTGGAGATTTTGAGTTGGAACGTGAACGGCTTAAGGGTTAAAAGGAGACAGCGTCTGGTCCTTCAGTATCTGAAAGAAAGCCCTGCTAAGTTTCTCCTGCTCCAAGAGACGCACCTTCTACGGGCCGAATGTTTAGCATTATTCAACAGGCAAAGATGGGTAGATAAGGTTATAGCTACAGACCAACAATATTGTTCTAAGGGTGTTGCCATAATAATTAAAGCATACTCTGGAATAGAACTACGTAGATCGCAGGCAGATGAAAGTAGGCGTTGGGTGGTAGCGGAAGTTAAAACTTGTTGCACTTTATACACCCTGGCCAGTTAGTATGGTCCGAATGAAGACGACACCTCACCCCTGAATAATCTTTCTTCTAGCTTGCTTGGCTTTGAAGCCCCTCTCATAATTGGCGGGGACTTTAATATCCTTTTAAACAACAAATTGGATAGATCTTCTCCCAGCACCCAAATCACTTCACCACGAGTTAAAGCCTACCTCTTTTCTATGCTAAATAATTTAAACTTATATGATGTATGGCGTAAGATTAATGGTGATTCTAGAGATTATTTCTTTTTCAGCAAAAAGAATGGCCACTATTCTAGGATTGATTATATATTTATGGAGCTTTCAGAAGTTGGAAAAGTTTAAAAAAAATAGATCATTTGCCTATCCATCTATCAGAAAACGCAGCAATCTGGTTAAAAATCGAACTCCCTCAAAACCCACCTCTTGAAGGTGGACCCTGAACAGAAGATTACTCTTACAACCCGACATCATGAGTAAGATAGAAAGGGATACAGCCAACTTTTTTTATTGGAACTCAGCATCCGCCCCAGCGCACGTGATATGGGACGCCTTTAAGGCCTGGTTAAGAGGGTTTTTGAAGTGCGCCTCGGCTGCTTGGGTTAGATTAGAAAAAAGAAAAATTGCTTTACTGGAAGATTGGCTAGCAATAGCAGAAGCAAATCTGAAGTCCGGGTATTTCCAGGGGGCGGATAAAGAGAGCTTAGTTGGGAGAGTTGAAGACTTGGAACGTGAATTTAGACTCATGATAGAGGGGAATATGCTGCAGAAATGGAAGGTTAGCAAAATGAGAGATTTTGATCAAGGGGAGAACTGTGGGAAACTGTTAGCAATGAAGAGTAGAATGGATAGGTCAAATAACTATATCAGGAAGATCAAACCAGAAAATGGGGATCAGGCTGTTGAGGATAGTGAAGGCATTGAGTAGGCTTTTACTACATTTTTTCAGAATTTGCACGAGGAGGATTTAGTGGTAAATGAGGCTGCCCTGGATTATTGGCTCTTAAAAAAAACAGCTCCAAACGCTGAGTACCGATAGTTTACTATTTCTTAACCAGGATATATCAGGGAATGAAATTCTGACCGCTCTCAATAAAACTAAGAAATGGAAAGCAGCAGGATCAGACTTGATCCCAAATGAAATCTATCTATTACTGGCAGAAGAAATTATTCCTACCTGGATAAAGTTATTCAACGAAAAATTGAGGGGCATCCCTCCACTCCCGGACTCTTGGAATGAGACTGTCATCACATTAATCTTAAAGCCTGGGAAAGATCCCCCACAATGTCAGTCTTATCGCCCAATATCATTATGGAACTGTGATTATAAAATCTTCACTGGAATATTAACAGCTCGACTAAGTAAAATTGTTGGGCCTATAATTCATGAGGACCAGAAGGGCTTCCTCCCAGGGAGGCAGGTGAAAGATCTAGTACACACTTTAATTGGCTCAATAGACCTTGCCACAACACAGTGCGCTCCATTATCGATAATCATCCTAGATGCCGCAAAGGCCTTCGATCGGCTCAACTGGCAATATCTGAGTAGAACATTGAAGGCTTTTGGCTTTGATGAGACCTTCAGGGAGATTCTTAAAAAAATCTATAAAGCTCCTCGAGACCAAATAATACTAAACGGTAATCTTATAGCCCCTGTACAAATAGGGCAAGGCACCAGACAAGGGTGTCCCCTATCTCGTATCCTCTTTGACTTACACATTGAGCCCTTGGCCCAAAGTCTAAGGCAATATAAGGACATATCTCCCTTTACGATAGGCGGCTTCTCTAGGAAACTACCTCTCTATGCCGACGACTTGATCATGTTTAGTGGAAGGAGATAGCTGCTTGTCCTGGGATACCTGGATGAACTTGACCAACGACACACTATCCAGGTTTAAGTTTTACCAAATTTCAACATGGTATAGGAACCAGCAGTGGCATTCTCCTCCCGATAATTCAATCGAGAAAGACCTACAAGACTTAAAACCAAGAAAGAAGGTAGTATCACTTTGGTATGGATATTTACTCATTGCATCGGACAAGAGTTTGAGCCCCCCCCCATCTGGTCTGGAAGGATTGCTTGCCTGGCGAGGAGCTGAAAGATTTATGGCAAGTATCTTTAGACATGCTTTATCCCCTGATTAAATCTGCTGCACTAAGGAGAAACCACTTTTTCACACTTCACAGGATCTATTGGTCCCCACTTAGGTTGTCCAAAAAAAGAGGTAGTGGAGAAGCTAGATGTACAAGATGCGGTGCCCAAGAAGCAGAAGACATCCACATGTTTACCACCTGCCCGCTGTTGAAAGAGTTTTGGGATAATGTGGGTAAGACCATGTCAGATGCATTGGGCAAAGAAGTTGAGGTAAGCCCTTCCTTAATTTTGGTTGGCACTGTGCAGTCACCTGAGGGCAGGGATGGTCCTTCTGGACTACAGAGTAAACTTGTCTTTTACTTGACTCTTTTAGCAAGAAGGGAAATATGTAAGAATTGGCATCAGGTGGCCCCCCCAACATGGAGCAGCTGGTAGAACTCTGTAAGATTCTTTAGAGGCTTGGATCAAAAGGTTAATTGTCTTAGGAAAAGAACAGAGCCTGGGGTATTTTGGAGTTTATTAGACATCGAACAGTAGGATGCAGTAGGAATATCGTGTCCAATGATTACACCTCTTGGTCAGCTCATGATATATAGTGCAGGCTGGATCTCGTATCAACATCAGCTGAGATCAGACCCCCAAGATATAAGCAATTGGGCCGGTTAAGACCGAGGGGATGCTTATTCAATTGAGGTTATATGAGGACTAAAAAAAAAAAAATGAAAAAAAATGACTTACACCAAATTGGCATATTTAATTTACTTGTAAGTTCCTAATAAAGTGGCACTACCGAAGGCTTGTAAGTTAAATGCTACTAGTGGGCCTGCAGCACTGGTTGTGCCGCCCACTTAAGTGGCACTTTAAATATGCCTTAGGCCTGCCATTGCAGAGCCTGTGTGTGCAGTTTAAACTGCCAATTTTACCTTGCAAAATAAACCTTTTGCCAGGCCCAAACCTTCCCTTTTAATACATAAAAGTCACCCCTAAGGTAGGCTCTCAACAGCCCAAAGGACAGGATTCATTGTATTTTAAAAGCTGGACATGTACTTTTACATCTTACATGTCTTGGTAGTGAAAAACTCCTACATTTGTTTTTCACTACTGAAAGGCCTATGTCTCCCATAGGATAGCATTGGAGTTGCCTAATTTCCAAACAGAAAGAGATGACCCCCTCAAGTTCAGTGTCTCTGGAATCACAATTTAAAATCCTAACTTATGGTGAAGTCTGGTTTTAAATTGTAGTTCTGAAAATGCCACTTTTAGAAAGTTGACACATTCTTTCCTTAGCCATTTGGTGCCTGCAGCCTCTTCTCTGGGTCAATTGACTGGGTGTAGCTGACACTTGGGCTTTGTGTATTCTTTCTAGACAACCACAGACAATTGGAGCTTAGGTCTGACTGGAGGGGCCATCACTGGCAGGATAGGATGGAGGAGCTTGGCACAGCCCCACTTACACGTGAATAGGCTGTGTCCTGCCTCCACACAAAGGGCAGCATACCCCCTGTAGTTAGTCTGGAGTCAGGACCAGGAAGGCAGGACATCTGTGCACTTCAAAGGCATACCTCTACAAGCTTCTCCCTACTTCAAAGGCACAAGTGTGTATAAAAGGAGGACCCCGGACAACAACTCTTTAGTATATGTCTGGACCTGTGTATACTCTGTCAGGAAGAAGGACTGCTGTGCTGCTACAAGGACCGCTACTCTGATGGACTGCTGCTCTAAAGGAACTGCTGCCCTGCTGCGCTGACCTGTTGCCTGCTCTCCTCTTGACTGAGGAAGAAGAACTGGACCTGCAACTTTATCTTGAACCCAGGACCCCAGAGTGACTCAAAGGGATAGTCTGCTGGCCTCCGGATCTGAGCCTCAGGGACATAAAAGGCTCCCCAAACAGCACCTGGACCCAGCTGCAGTGAGTTTCTGAACCCTAAGTTGTACCTCTCAGGTCCTCGGCCTTTGTGTGGCTCACAAGCTCTTGAAATCAATCTTTTGGGCTCTTCGCTACCGCAAATGGGCCCGTTCTGACCAGAACTGCACCACTCACACCGAAATCCATGACCGAGCTGCCACCAGCCTGTCTCTTTGTATAGCAGCATTGAAAGCCCTCGGGGGCCACCAACACAAAACTCAAACCCACCTGTCTATGACTCCTGGCCTGGTCTTTGCACCATACCTACGGCTGCCTGAGACTCTCTCCTTGCGACACTCTCCAACGCAAATGGGACTCTTGACAAAAAGCTTGAGAAGGTAAATCTTCAGCTGAACTAATTTGGGATGGTATCTTACCCGTGCTCCATCTCATTCAGCCTCAACTTTTGACTTTGACCCTGTTCAGAGTGACCAGATAGCCGTGGTTGGAACTTTCTTATTTTAGGCGCTATTTTACAGTTTATTCTATAAATTCATAACTACGGTTCTGCTGATTAGATTTTTGTTGTATTGGTCTTGTTTTATTTATTAAAATAAGCTTTATTTTTCTAACCTGGTGTGGGCTATTTTTGTGTGGTGTTTTCACAGTTTTGCTGTTTGAAGTGTTGCTCAAATACTTTACACGTTGCCTCTTAGTTAAGCCTGACTGCTCTGTGCCAAGCTACCACGGGGTTGAGCAAAGGTTCATATAGGGTTTGCTTGTTCCTTACCCTGACTAGGGTTTTGGTTGCTGCTTGACTAGGGCTCACACCCCAGGCAACCAGTAACCCAATTTCTAACAGGCTTGAATAAAGAATTTTTGAAAATAAGTCCAGGATGCAATACGCGCCAAAGGTCAAAATCAGAAGTTAAAGCATTGGTGGGTATACTTTTGGAACCTGCCACTCTCAATGGTCTGGCACTTTTGATCAATTTAAGGATATAATATTTTGAGAATTTTAAAATATGGGTGACATATTTTGGAAGCACAAATTGATCGACTGAGTTTGGGTAGAGATTATTGATTCACAAAGTATATTTCTCAAGTAGTATATAAAAATCCGTAGCAGCACAGTAAGAGCTAATCTCATGACCGACTAAGGATGAGAAGGTTTTGACCTTATTAAACCTGGCTACTAAGAAAAGTTTTATCTAGGCTGCTTCTTAATGGATTATTCACATGTCTTTTACTTTCTGTGTATAGTGTTTCTTTTCTTCTTTGATCTGCAAATGACGAGTAAATGAAGATGGGCATTTTAGGAGGGCTCTGGGCTGTCTACGACATATTCTTTGCTCTTTAGTTAATGTTGAATTTTTCATAAGCCATTTGGGGCATGCTGTCACAATGGTGGATGATAAAAAACTTAAACACAGAGATTATTGGATGTTCCCAGTCATTACATCAATCAGAAAAAATTGGACTAGTTTGAATCCAGAATTCAATCATGAGACAAAAAGTCTTCGTTCCTTAATGAGGAAATTTTGAGTTAAAAATAAATCCCATTGTATCTTCTTTTGATTCTTCTGCACCAAAGAATCATTATTATGATGATTGTTCTTTAACCAGAATCATGTTTCCAATGTAAGAAAATCTG
The DNA here is from genome assembly GCA_963921515.1 of Calotriton arnoldi. NCBI lineage: Eukaryota > Metazoa > Chordata > Amphibia > Caudata > Salamandridae > Calotriton > Calotriton arnoldi. The sequence goes on along the minus strand of CAWUFW010017657.1, from coordinate 220,528 downwards.
CTTAAGATTGTGGTCACTCTCTTTCTTGCGTATAATTTAGTAATCCTTACAGAGGGACCACTGAGAGTAATGGAGCAATGTATAGTCGATTACTCTTTTTGAATTATAGGGAATATTTACATGCTGTGGTTGTTTATCCACAGGGAATCTACTGTTCAAGGCTTGAAACCCTAAAGCATAGAATATGTTAGACAAGTGACTAGTTGCCGAAAGTCTCTTATTGGCCCAGTCAGATATTACTAGATCAGTGTTGTTAAAAATACTATCAGCTAGATCATCAGGTGAAGTATTTGTTCCAACTGAAAACAAAAGGTTATATTCGAAGTCCCTTGTAATGAGGGCAGGATAATAGGTGTACTGCTCCAAGATGTCATCCAGTTCTTCCAGCACCAAGCAGAGTGTTGACTTCTTTTGAAAAAGCAATGGTCAAAAGTAAATAGGTAATAACAGAAATTGGTTGATTTTTCTATGGCCAATTAGCACTGCTAGAATGTGATCCGGTTTTGAACTTGTCTAAAAAATCTGAGATCCTATGCTGTTGTAAATTAGCATTAGAAGGCCCCAACTTGAACATTCCATTGAACTTTTTTTTTTTTTGCAAAGATCTCATTAGTATGATCACTTACAAATTTGACGGAATTAAGCTTCCAAGATTCCTGGAGAGAGATTGCGTGATAGTTAGATGGTTTACAAGGTTGTTACCACTTAATTGAATATTGCCACCAATCCCGGTGATGTTCCCAGAACATACCAACAAATTATTGTTTAAGACACTGGTGTTTCCCTCTTTATAGCTAGATATGCAACAATGATGTTGTCTCATTTGAGTGATGGTGATCTAATGGACCTGAGAACACAATCTTCCGGTCTGTCTAGATTCTTGCTGGTGTTGATGTACAGATTTCTAAATTTTACTGAATTTATAAAGTCTGGTGGATGATTGTTTTGAGTTGACAGATGGTCCTGTGATTTAGACTGGCACATTGCTTCTCTTAAGATGCAAGGTTATTTTGAAAAAGATCATTTTGATAAAGTAATACCCCTTGTGGCTTACTTGGATTTCCTTGCCCAGATGCTTAAGACAGTAGCCTCCGTTGTCCAAGTGGTAAAAGGTGCCTCAATATTTGCAACAGTACCGCAAATACATTTTAAGTTGAGAAGGTCATCTGAACATATGTGCTTTGTTTCTAACAATTGTGACAATATCTTCCGGATATTGCAACGTTTTAATATGCCATGTTTTCCCTTCGAGATATAATCTAGAGTAAAAACAAGAATTAAATTGACCGGGTCGACTTTTAATGGATTTAATGGAGCTGTACCTCTAGTTTGAACACAATCCTTTGTGGAAGAATTTATTTGGCTCTCCCTTCACCGGTCTGGCAGTTGTTGAATATTATTGTTCGATTATGAATTAGAAATAGATAAACCTGTGTGAAGTCCTTTGACAGAAGAACTTGTTTAAGCCACCAAAGCAAATTTTGCCTTTGTTAAAGAAGAAGGAGAACTTGTTTTAGTTGAAAGTGCTTTCACAAGAAGGGCGAGGCCGTCAGCTATTTTTTTAGCTAAAAGTTTGATCTTCAGGAGTAGAAGCTTTTAAACTGGTTGATGGAGCATCGAGGAAGAACAGATTATCTGAGTGTGTTTCGTCTCATTTAACAAACTTGACCTTTGAATTGTGACACAGAATGTTCTTGAAGGGGTAGATGAAAGTTCAGGTCTTTGATGGTTGCTTACCATAGCCTCAGTTATTATTGTTCTTGAGTCTTGTTGAACGAATTTTTTCATTGAAAATTGGAAAGAGGCTTGGGTTGCTCATAGTTATATTTGGGTCACAACAGTTGTTTTTCATTCATCTTTAGAATCTTGAGGCATTGTTTGCTGACATAAGGCTGAAAGTCCCATGTGATTGACCCTGGAGAGTAATGAGAAGCTGGAGCGATTGAAACTAGGTTAGTAGAAAAGAGTTTGATTACTTCCGGATGCAAGATCTGAGACACTCATCGATCCAAAAGTTCCACCTGGGGGAACAGGAGACTCTGCTGTTTGTGGGTGAGATGAAGATTCACTTGGGATGGGCAAAGGCTTTTGATTTAATTTGCCTGGCAAAAGTTGAAATAAGTCTGCAATGTCATCCAGATGAGAACAAGGAGAAATATTTTTGCAATGTTGCATACTGTCAAGGTATAAAAAATATAATTGCCTTATAGGAAATTATATTAAAATAATTACATTGCTCAGCTCCTGACATCACATGAAAGTAGGTTCCCCAGCAGGGGAGCCTATGTGTGGGCCAGGCCTGGTAGAAAAACAATGAGGGCTGTGGAGGCAGGAACAGCAAAAAGACTTCCCGGCTGAGAAGTTGCTTTCAAGTGCATTGTCAGGAGTCCAGACAACGTATCTGCTTTTTAACGAAATTATCATTAGTTAAGCCTGGCCCCTTACAGTGCTCTTTAAAGAACATAGTTGGGCTCCAGGCTTACCCGTTAGGCAACGTTAATCCTGCTCTATAGGTGAAAGAAACTGAAAGTTTCAGCTGTTGTGATATTGGCTCAGAAATATCACCAACTCTATTAGTGATCATTAGAAAGGCTACCTGAGTAGGTCTTGTGTTGGACTTGGCCCGTTCTGCAGGGTCATCCCCAGACGTTTTGTTTTCTCCACCTATTTTTTGCTGAATTCACTTTTGTTGGCCTTGGGACTCTGTGCACTTTACCAGTGCTAAAGTGCTTGTGCTCTCTTCTTTAAACATGGTCAAATTGGCTTACACATGATTGACATATTTAATTTACATATAGGCCCCAAGTAAAGAGGTACTACATGTACACAGGGCCTGTAAAGTAAATGCTATTAGTAAGCCAGCAGCACTGTTTGTGCCACCCTCTTAAGTAACCCATTAAACATGTCTCAGGCCTGACTTATGTATGCAGTTTTAAACTCCCATTTCACCTGGCAAAATAAACCTTTTGCCAGGTCCAAACCTCCTTTTTTAATATATATGTCACCCATAGGGTTGGCCTTGGAAAGCCCAGAGGGTAGGGTGTCAGGTATTTAAAAACGTTGTACATGTACCTTTAAATTGTACATGTCCTGTTAGGGAAATGTTTCTAACTACATTTTTCTGTGCTGCAAGGCCTATCTCTCCTATAGAATAACACTGGAGTTACCTTATTACATTTAATAAAGGGTAATTTCGAAATGGGAACAGGTAACCAGTTCATGTTTGGCGTGTTTGGAACTGTAATGAAAAATCCTCTCTTATGGTAAAGTTGGATCTTACGTTACAATTTTGAAAATGCCACTTTTACAAAGTTGTATCCAAAACAAAGCACTCTTCTCGTGCTCATTACTGTCGCACTGCAAAAATCGGGAACTTATCCCGCCAGAGTTTCTCTGGCGGGATAAGTTCCCGATTTTTGCAGTGCGACAGTAATGAGCACGAGAAGAGTGCTTTGTTTTGGATACAATAGTATTTTCTGTGGTGGGGGCGATCCACAGCACTGATCGCACGCACTATTCAAAAAAGACTTAAAGCATGGTGTCATATCAAGGGAAGGAGTGCATGCTCAAATAATGTTTGATTTACTTTTACAAAGTTGGCATTTTCCTGCCTTAGCCATTAGGTGACTGCAGCCTGTCTCGTTACACGACTGGGTGTAGCTGACAGTTCAGCTTTGTGTATTCCTCCTAGAGAGCCACACATAATAGAGAACTTATGTATGGCAGAATGGGAGGGAAGAGCTGGGCGCAGCCCCACTTACACTTGAGTAGGCTGTGTCCTGCCTCCACACAAAGGGCTGCATACCCCATGTACTTAGTATGGAACCAGGGAAGGCAGCAAGCCTGTGGACTTTAGAGGGAAACCTCTAGAAGTTTCTCCCCACTTCAAAGGAAGAACCAGGTATAAACATAAGACCTCACTCTTCAGTATACTTCTAGACCTGTGGAGACTCTGCCAGGAAGAAGGACAGCTGTGCTGCTGAACGGGCTGCCACTCTGTTAGACTGCTGCCTTGTTTGACTATTACCTTGCTGGACTGCTTCCTTGCTGTATTGCTGTCCTGATGTCCTTCTGCCTGAGTCAAGGGGTTTGGCCCTGCACCTGAACCCAGGACTCCAAGTGACTCCAAGGGCTAGTCTGCTGGTCTCATGCTCAGAGCCACAGGGACATAACAGGTTCACAACTACCTGATCTATTACCCAGATCCTGCTGGAGCAAACGCCTGACCCCTAAGTGGTGCCTCTCAAGTTCTGAACCATTGGAGTGGCCCTGAGAAGCTGAATTTAAGTTTTTGGGCTCTTTGCATCCGCGAACAGGCCAGTTGGTGCTGAAACCTTGTCACTTACACAACCTGCCAATGCAAAGTTCCATCAGTGCGATGCTTCACGCTACTTCATCAACCACTCGTGGAGAGCACCATTGCGAAGCACTGGTCTGACTGCTCAGGACAACAGGATCTTCACGCTACAGCAAAGCCCATCCATGATGCCTGACCTGCTCTTTGCACTACATCGACGACCGTCCACAACACTTCCCTACTCCTCACTACCGCCTCCACCGCAAATGGGACTCTTTGTGCTGGATTGAGAAGGCAACTTTTCAACCGGACCAACCTGGTCCCTTTATCCGGCCCTTGCTCCATTGCAGTCAGCTTGAACTTGTCACTTTCTCCTGGTCTCGCATGACTAGATAACTGCAAATGGTGCTTTGGGCTTGGAACTTAGTTGATTTGGTCTTGATTTATTTATTAAAATCTACTCAATTATTCAAATTTCGTGTAGTATCCTTTTTCTGCAATGCTTTCATGTTATTACTGTTTGAAGTGTTGCACAAATACTTTACACATTGCCTCTAAGTTAAGCCTGATTGCTCTATGCCAAGCTACCAGAGGGCTGAGTACAGGCTAATTTGGGGTTTGTTTGTAGCTTCACCCTGACAAGGATTGAGGTTGCTGCTTGAGTAGGGTTACACCCCTCTCAACAAGTAACCCAATTCCTTTTGAGTTTGTAAACGTATTACAAAAAATCACAATCCATTTAGTAGTGCTGTGATCACAGTCATCTATGGATCAGAAAATGTATGTTTCTGAACATAATCGGATCCATTTCCACATTCTAATAACTGTAATGCAATTGTACTGTCTTTGGAAGTGGGGAACCATGTTCAAGGCTCAACATCCTGTGATTCTGGGCAAATCACTTAATCTCCCCATGCCTAAGAAATTAATGTGACATTGAGTAATATAACTGGTGTTCATGTAAAGGACTCCAATACCATTGGGACAAGCATGCGCTATATATAAACTGCAGTAAAAAATCTAATTTAGTGATTGTCAAACAGTGGTTTACTAATTTGAAAAGTAGCAACCATTTAAAAGTACAGAAATCAACTCAAAAAACTTCCAAAACGAATGTAACAATGAATGAGCACAAACACACCAAAATACTTAAAATGGAAAGAGCATAGCTGGTGACATGAATTTTTTAAGTTTAAGTCAATAAGTGCCTGGAAAAAGGGAAGCACCAATCAAAATTATCAATTTGTGGTTCACCTTGCACAATGTGTGATTTCAATTTGACAACAATGGAGTGGAGGTCGGATACTTCAAGCTGATCATCCAGGTCAAAGTTTTTACATTAGGACTTAGTCTACTTTTTGGAGGTCAAAGACTTCTGACTCATAAGTTCCAGGGCTGAAGCTGGTGGGGGTCCATCAAAGTCACATATGTCATCAAGTTCCCGCTGAAGCCATTGGTTTTGCCTCAACAGTTCTGAATGTGACAAAGCAGGATTTTTAGCTGCTGAGGTTGCTTCAGCGCTAGGATATATTTGCTGTCCCAACCCAGTACAAGGTTTTACTTTTGGGGTTAGTCACTTTTTTGGTTCTCAAAATCCACAAGCAATCAAGGCTGGAAGTTGTAGACAGCTGAAGCTCCATGAGGTTGGATACTTCTCTCCTGCGATATCCCACTAAAACTGTTTGCAGCACAGCAATAGATTCAATCAGGATGTTCCTGGTTTTCTTGTCCCAGTTGAGTGTGCCCTACCTGAGCAAAACTCAGCACCTAGTCTTGTTCATATGGAGATGGAAACAATTATTAAATCTCACTTTTCTCCAACAGTCAGAGTCCACTCCTCTGTGTTCAGCGGAGTCTGGAGTACTTCTGCTTTTCGTGTCCCTGGAGCAGGCAAATAGGAGGTTAACCACTTCACCTGTCAAGGCTAGTTCCAGTCGCTGGATGTCAGCAGTCGTCATTGACTCCTTTTCTTCCAGCAGCGAATTATTTCTTCAGATGTTGTCTTCCCAGTCTGGGAGTGCTTTGAGGAGGTGGTAAGGTACAAGTATTATCCTGTGCAATAGTCAGTTATAGGAGAATTTCCACTACCCAATATTGGTGGTTCTCAGACTTCTTTTATATCTGTTCCTCTTTGCCAATCATACCTTGAAGTCTTACATCTAAGATGTTTAAGCCTGTCATCTATTAGAAAGGACTTTGACTTTCCCTTAGCTCCTCTCCTTTTTAGATGAGCTGCCATCTCCTCCAACAGGTCCAAACACTGTTTTAGTTCCAGCTGGGGTTGGAGTCAGGAAGTATAGGGGGGCCATGAGAATAAATTGGAGCACTTTCTGATACCCTTATTTGTTGTCGCCAAGTCAAAGGAAGAAGAAGTGCTAAAGGTATCCTTTGTTCTACCCACTTGTCATGTGGCTAGGCTAGGCCATTTCACATGCACACCAGCCGCGGCCCATGCAGGTAAGAGCGGTGGGGCCGGGTGGGGGGATTTCGACAGACGACAAGGGAAAATTAATTATTTATTTAATTTTCCCTCGTGGTCGTCTGTCGAATCCCCCCACCAACCCGGCCCCACCGCTCTTACCTGCACAGGCCGCAGCTGATGCACATGTTTCTTAAGTTGTCTTCTTTTCTACACGATGACTTTTGACACATATTTGCTTGCGTTACAGTGCGATATTAGGCTCTTTGAAACCACATTGCTTACAATTTCACTTCGTAAGTACACTATTCTGGCACCTTGAATATTTAGTACAAGGCCTGAACACACCTTGTGCAAATGTTGTTGTTTGTTATTCATCCATGAGGTGACATGGCTATCACAAGAGAATAACCAACATCAGCCTGGCTGAATCCTCGATACGTAAACATGGATACTGTTATTATAAATACACATGCATTTCTGTGTTCAAATCAGAGGAGCACTCTGCTGTCATTGCAAGATCGCTGTTGTCGGATTCTCAGCCCAGCCAATTCCTGCTTACCCTCTGCGAGGAGGGATGTCCAACTTGTGACCAAGGTGGGGACCTGCAAACACTTACCTCCAGGTAATGGGGATTTAGATCATCCAGTAGGGGATTCTTGGCATAACACCCACCTTAAGCATCTAGGTTAGGGAGTGTGTAGTAGGAGTGCACTATGCACAGTACTTATGTGCCAGCATATATGCACTGTTTTAGCACAATGTTGGGATTGTTTACCCTTTTCACTGTTATACTCCTAATCACTTTTATCTGCATCTGTCTATTAATCATTGCAGCACATATATACAAGAATCAAAATGGTTCAATAAATATTAAAACACACCTTTGTGTATTTCTTGTGTATCTTTCTGAGTAAGCACGAGTGACTGAGTGAAAAGGTTCTAGATCTAGTACCACAATTCCTTGGGGAGTCAGGGTTGTCATGTTCTGAGGTCGCCCAAACCATTTGCTACCTTACTAGGTTTAGGGGTCCTAATGGTGGCACTGTGAGCTAGCAGAACTATAGGACAACATATCCTGAGGGGGTGCATACAATCAGCCTGGCGCTATCCCAACATTTATGTTGTCCACAAGCGAACAGTTCCTACTGAGAAAGTGGAAATCGTATGGCATACTATTCCTGTCTCCATTCCAGATGGCTAATCCCTGTTCAGTAGTCTGTTTTTACAACACTTCTGTCTTCTGGGGCCCAGAGTCCAAGCCATTGTCCTCTGGGTACTTGGTTGTCAAATTCCACCTTGGGTTGTGTATTGAGTGTCTGGAGTTAGACCAAGTCATAAACTGGTTTCAAACCAGGTTTGGCTTAGGCAGCACAATTAAACTTTTATGAATTAACTGTCCGCTAAACCTGCTTTCACTATTACAATGGATATTAGATATTTGAAGATAGGTGGAAAATAACCAAAAAACTAAATCAGTGTGCTACCATTTTCCCAAGCTACATTTTGGAAATAATCACACCTTAACCTGTTCATAGAAAACCTATCATAACATACAGAGTGAAAACAACGTTAGCGTATTTATTTACCTTAAGGGCACTCTATTCTAACATTCAGTCTGCAATTTTCTTTTTTATGTATGCACCCATTCCTGTCCGCTTACAAGGCACACTTTATGGGTGACTTATTAATATAAAAAACAGGCTTTTCTACATGGCTAAAACACATTTCTCTGCCATGTGTCACATCAGTTCCTTTAAACAGCAGCTCAGCCAGAGCACAGTGGTGCCCATATATTTTTGTCTTACAAGTGCATGGTGTAGATACACACTTCAGCCCAGATATGTCATTTAACTTCCACACCAATGGCCTTAGCAGAGAACTGAAAACACCATTTGGGTGAAACCAATTTGAGCAGTACCATTTTAAGGGCAGACTGCACGCACTGTGAAATGGGTCGGCTTTTCCTTTATGATACATTGATAGATATTAAAGTACTGCTTACTCATAACTGGCCGGATATTTAAATTTTTAGGACACATCTTTATTCTAACTATGTTGTATTGTACCATGACTCACTCTACACCACCTTCATTGAGCTAGGCCTCGTACACCTTTACCGTGAGCACCAAGAGACTTAAAAGGCCAAATTTACGTTGCAGACCAACCACCTTATCCTTTCAAAGTGAAAAACGCCAGTATAGTCACCTTTGATAGTTGTCTCTACAATTGCCTGGGCCGGAAAATAGACGGACACTTACCAGAGGCCTCAATTCTGAGAATCAAATTTAATGATGTGTTTTTTCCAGGCGCTTCCTTTTTTATTATGTACCGTCTGGAGAGTAGTCATTGTCCTTCCAGGTATGTTCATACGTGCATTCCCACAGGTGGATTGCTTGGGCACAATACATAAGTTAGCGCAATATTCGTGCTGGGCAGGAAAGCTATCCAGGCATACTGAAAGGTGAGCGTGTAACGCCACGGAGGATGAATGGGATCGAAGGCACACTCCCTCAGCAGCCAGCTTGGGCAGAAACAGTTCAGATAAAAAGCACCCGGCCTAGCGACATTTCTATGAGCATCCTGAAAAGCAACTGCACGGTAGACTAAAGCAGAAGAACGCTATCTACAACATAGGGTAGAAGAACAGGTATTTATTTCACTCTGTTTTTTCTCGGATTTTTTTTGTCTCATTTCACACTGATAACTTTTTTTATGAGAGCATTGCGTTTGATGTCTTTCTCGTTCCCTCTGTTAATTATCATGCGCATTGAGCGCGTTGGCTTTGTATTCGTGCCACGTGTTCTGCATGACGCCTGCCACTCCCGATTTCTCGTCTCGCAATCTTCCAGATGGCTTTCATCTTCCTGCGAACACCCATGCTCCCTTATTTCGTTCTTCTGGGTATAACCGAGGTCATTTGTTGCCTGAGATTGAATAATGGCTGGGAGTGCACTGCATCTTAATGGCTTAGTCGGTGATATCTCACCTCCATACGCCCTACCACTGAATTAATGTTCCTCTTAATTACAGAATGCCATCATCATACTGTCTAATTTATTTTTTCAGCTCGTCTGACATTGAAATCGGTTGTGCTGGATTCTGGGCGCTTTTAGTGTGAACTCCATGGTTGATTCCGAGACTTACGGAAACAGCAGGCGCATCCTGGTCTGCCAAGAGGCGCTAATGCCGCCTCCCCGCAGGCTCGAGCAGAGCAGGTAAAAGGTCTCCGGCGTTGGGCATTCCAGCGCGCGGGGAGACACGGGATCTGTTAATGACTCCATCTCTGCAGACTAACAAGTGGGATCAATGTCAGCGCCACTTGATTAATTAGATGCACACCGCACATGGTCCAGGGAATATTCAACCTTCTCCCTCACAATCCGCGCAGATTAGTCACCGTCATTCCAAGACTGCATGAGATGGGTCAGCAAAAGGATGCACAGCGTGGAGCTGCGCAGGGAAGGGACTATTTCTATAATGATGCACCAGTGGCCAAAATATTAAGGTCATATGCTGTTGTCTGCAATGTTACCTCATCGCTCAATTCACAAGCGTGAAGGTAGTGATGTCGTGGAGGGTTCGAACGCGAAGAATGTGCCATTGCAAAATACAATTAAGATGGCGAGCTTGTGGGGTGATGGAAGTAGCAAGTGGTGAGTAATGCATTTACGTGTGCAGAATAGTAAACACTTGGGGGCTTATTTACAAGCCCCTTGTGCCACTTTTGCGTCATTTTTAACATGGGAAAAGTGACGTACGGGCGGCGCAAGGGGCTTGTAAATAAGCCCCTTAATTTAAGCGACGAAACTAGGTGGCCTGTGTGACCTCTGCACACTCGTTTTGAGTTGTTCGGTAGCTTGTGAAGTATTTGGATCACCAGTGATTAAACGTACTTTCTCGTGCTTCCCTTTGTTAGGGGAGTTTTTTTAATGAATGACTGTCAGCTGTATAACCAAGGCAGCATGATTACACTTGAGGCATGCAAATGTATATGTGTGTCAACTTTGAACTGTCTGCAAATGTGTGATTTAGCAATAACAAAATACCCCCAGAGGTGTGATTTTGGTTCTCTTTTTGGGAGTGCATGAGAACCATTCCAAAGGGGGCAGTTAGAACAGGTTAGTAAGATAAAGTCGTGTGCCTTTACTCCCACCGTTAACTGCTTTTCAAGCTTCTCTACAATATCCATGGCTAGCTTGCATAGGCCCTGCGCACTAGCCCTGACTTTGCCAATGCCGGAGTATGGAATCAATGTCAGTAGTGCAGCACTGCCACAAAGAAGACCGCCATCTTATCCTGTCTGGCATTAGCAGGGCCTTTCTCATACCTGATGCTGTGAGGAGAGGACATCGAGGTCCCAAGTCCTAGGGGAGCAGAGGTCTACATGAGACACTCAACGCTGTCACTTACAATACCTTAGTTACAAGTATTATTAGGGGGTACAGGAGCATGGATGGTAGTCAACCAGCCTTTAAGAGCCTCTGCTGACTCACATTAAAAACGGAGGTTTAGTTGTTGCAACGCTTGACAACAGAAACTACTGTCGTGAATAACTATTGAACCCTCCTCGCCCAGTCCTTCCTAACATCTCTCACTTCATGTAGGTCCAGAGGAGCGAGAAAACAATTATGTTTCAGAAATCATGGACCCCAAACATTTTCCTCTGGCCCTCGTCTTTACCCTGTTACTCTTATTCGCAGCACCCCTCTTTACCCCATCCGCCGTGCTGTACTTTTGCCCAATGTCAAGTGCTGAAAAGTGGCTGCTGCTGTGTGCAGTACTAGGAGTGGCAAATACAAGTAAGAGTAGAAATGCCTACTACAAAGTGTGGGGCATATTAGCAAGACCCACGTTAAAATTATTGCCGTTTTAGCGGCAGGAAACTGCCGCTAAAACGGCGATAATGGGCTTGCTAATATGCGTTATAGAATTCCAATAGAAGCCCAGGTTAGATGTGCAGGACATCTAACCTGGGCTTCTGTTGGAATTCCATAACGCATATTAGCAAGCCCATTATCGCCGTTTTAGCAGCAGTTTCCTGCCGCTAAAACGGCGATAATTTTAACGTGGGTCTTACTAATATGCCCCTGTGAGGCATATTATCAAGGGCTTTATCGCCGCTTTAGCGGCACTTTTGCCGCTAAAGCGGCGATATTTTTATCGCCCTATTAGCAAGCTGTCGCTAACAGGCGTTAGCGACAGCTTTTAGGCGTTAGCGGCCGGGATTCACATCGCCTTGCATGTCAGCAATAATTATCGCTAATGACATGCAAGGAAGGCGTTCCCTACTAAAAGTGACTGAAAACAGTCGCTAACAGCACTACCCCCTATTAGCAAGGCAGGCGAAGCGATAAAATAATTCGCGCTAAGCGTGTTTATCGCTAGATTTTATCACCTGCTAGTGAGGATGACTTACCTGTTTAAAGTATAGGAGGTGGATTCTAATGCTGAACCCACCTTAGCGATAATGCGAGAATATCGCTGCTTTTCCAGCGATATTCTCACATTTTGCCGCTATCGCTGGAAATTTTATCGCTATGGAGATAAACCTTGTTAATAGGGTGTTATCTCAGCGATATTTTCCAGCGATAGGCGGCGTTAAACAAAGTCGCGCTAAGCGCGGTTAGCGATAAATATCGCTATTCCTTGATAATATGCCCCTGTATTTTATAGAGCGCTCGGTGTCCCTCTTCAGTCGTACTGACCGCTATACTTTGAGGTAGGGCTATGTAACCCTTGCTCCCCGCCCTCGAGCACGCTTCTAGACATGGACCGTGCTGTACATTGTTCGAGCACCACTACCGTAAATAGCGACTAAAAACAAACATTGCAGGATTCAGGCCGGAGGCTAGCTTATGTGGAAAGTTTATAGAATGAGTTTGCGCATCATTGACCATTGCGATGAAATATAGGGTAGATAAAATAAATGCATGGCGCGGGAACACCTAAACTGATCTGTTCGAAAATCCGATTTTGAGTGAGGAGGTGTCATATGTGGAAATATATCAAGATTTATGGAATCAACAGTAGGTCCCTATCTCTCGATAATGTGGACGTCCTGGCGAAATAAATCTCGTCCGTACTTCTAATATTAAGCTGTGTTTGACAAGGTCCCGCAAAGCAAGGTGCTGCTTTCTAAGACTTGGAAAGTGATCTTGTAGAATAATACAGTGCATGGTGTAGGGAGGATAATGTTTGAAAGGGAGGAAGTGCTAAAGGGAATAATTATCAAAAAGAGGTAGCTAAACCCCCAGAAAGAAGGATGTGAAACCCCAGTCATATTTTTAGTTCACGCTGCCCTCGAAATTCATTCATCTTCTAAGATGTAGGTATATCTTTAAAATGCTGTCTGTGTATAACTGGACCGAAATTAGGTAGTTAGTTTTAGTTATTTTCAGAGGTAGTAGCAGAAAGAAAAAGGATGTAGAAACGATTTCATGTGTGCACATGATTTTACAAGTGTTTTGATGATAGATTTAATTTTTATGTGCAAAGGTTGAAACGGCCAAATGCTTAAAAAATCAAAAATAAAATGCCTTATTTGTTACATGTTAGTATACACCTGTTTGCAGCTGGTCTGTGCACTTGGATCACAATTGTTTGTGCTGCGTTCTGCTAATAAGTGCACCTTGTACTTGCTGGGAAACTGTCCTCTCTGCGTGAGCGAAGACTGAGTGCTCAGGGGAGTGTTCCATAATTTGGAAGGGGCAATGGGAGACCCATTCATTTTTCAGCGGATAATGTCACATACTGACTCCTTGCCAATTGGGTATTTGGACTTTGCTGTCTTTACATTTGGAGGTGCAGATCTGCTCTGACTCATTATGGGGTGACACGAGGCCCCGTTTCATGGTCAGGAGGCCCACGCTAGCACACATGTTCTAGTGGTGGGGAATCATCACTCAGTGTGTGTAAGGTCCTGCATATGTCCAGTACATGCCCTAGTTAGCAATGTTTGGGCATAGGCTCTACAATTATAAAGTATAATGAGGGATATGCTCTGCACCAAGCGCAGAGCAATGTCATCTAAAGTAATAATGGCTCTTAACCAACCTGAGATGGATGAAAAAGGTATTTACTCCCTATTTTTTCCTAAAACGATTAAAAAGGCATTCTACACCCAGTCACTACTTTTCTGTTTTTGGATCTACCATCTAAAAAATATTTGTGTGTCATAATAGAGAACAGAAAAATCATTTTGCTGCCAAAATATTGTAGACAGAATATAGAAGTATTGCGAAGTTAAGTTTGTATGTATGTATGTATAGATTTTCTAATCTGAACTCCACATCTAAATACCTTAAATATATATAACATCAAAATATTGTGGAGATAATTATTATAATATAACATCACATTCTGCATAGTCTTCAACTCCATTCGACATTAGGGGCAATTAAGTTTACCCCTAGGCTGAGCACCCAAGCCTCTAATAATTTTTTAAAACGAGCTGCCCTAGTAACGACACCATGAATGTTCTCGTATATGGGTATGGGACAGCATTGAAAATATAATATCATTAATTTTGTGTGTCCTGGTTAATGCAGAATAGCTACTGCTATATAATTCAGCTTCCATTTTGAAGCGCTGGACTAAGTAGAGCTGGCATAATGGACATGTCTCTGAGTGGCTCCGATCTTACATTGCAGACTAAAGTCAAGCTGTGTCCGCGCCTTCATTCTCATCCCAGACTTGGAAAACCAGTTGTGATGTATCTCAGGATTCCATGTTGCCTCCCATTATTGAACATATTTTTGTTTCTCCTATAAGGACTGCTATATCAGGTAGGAGGATATATTACATCTACTCAGACAATACACAATCAATCTTCAAGACCTCTGAAAAGTGTAAGACCAATAGCAAAGTGTTGGACTAAGTACTAGTTTATTCATTAGCCCTGATATGCTGGAGGATGTCAACTCAAGCACTAAAGTTGAATTGATCCAAACCTGAGATTATGGTTGCTAAAATGACCTTTAATAGATGGAGTTACTTTGGATGACCCCTGATTATGGGTACAGCTCATTCCCCTGCAAAAAGCATCCAAAACTTGGGCATCCACCCACACAGCCAACTTTCTTTTGAAACTCAGATCGTGAATGTTTCAAGCAGAAGCTACTTTCATACAAAGCTAGACTTTGAGCTATACTTTGAGTTAAAAGGGGTTCCTATCTTTCACCACTTCAACTTATTCCCATTCTCAGTGCCCTTATGCAATCCAGGATTGACAGGAATGCAATATACTGAGGCGCACCTGCTAAGTTCCCTTACCTGCTGCAGCCGGTCCAAAATCCCGGAGCAAGACTCATTACAGGTCGTTCAAGATGCAACATATCAGCCTCATTATCTAGAGTTTGTATTAGCTGGTCATTGTCATTAGGGTTATTGTGTGAAATTGGGTTGTTGATTGACTGGGGTGTGAGCTATGGTCAAGCAACACCCGCAATCCCTTTCAGGGTGATCCATAAAAAGTCAACAAATTGTGCTTAACCCTGGGTAGCTTGGCAGAAAAAGCAGTCAGGCTCAACTTAGATGCAATGTGTAAAGTATTTATGCAACACACAAACAGTAGGAAAGTGAAAACACAACATAAGAAAAATCCAACACCAATTTAAAAAAAAAGAGTAACTTTTAATAAAGTATTTGACACCAAAATGACAAAATCAGTAGAACTGGTCGGCTCTTCCGCCATGATGGAGGAGTGTCGCCCCACTGCTTTGAGCAGTGTGAGGAAAGGAAACATATAATGATAATAACTTAGTTATTATCATTTTATGTTTCCTTCGTTTCCTTCCTTTGCGGGCGGGTGGGCGGGGCTGCTCTTCTCATGCGGATCAGGGCAGGAAAGGAGTGGTTTGCCCACTCCTAAAAGTGGGCAGTGACTGTTTGTTCGGCCCCCTCGGGCTGCCCAAAGTAGTCATGTGCACTTTACCCCTTCTCCATGCAGGCTGCATTACAGCCTGCATGGAGAACAAGCCCAGGCTCCCATTCCCTGTTGGAGCGTCCCACCAGAACGCTCAAAACCAATCACAATTCTGCATTGCAGCATTGTGATTGCTCAGGGGAGCCTTGCCGTTGTTCCTGGCTTCCTGTCACATGCCACGAGGAGAGAGCAGGAGCAAGGAGCATAGACGCAGCGGCGAGAACAGCGGTAAGAGAAGTTTGTCATTTTCTTTCTCTCTAAAACTACCTAGTGCCCGCGGCACCCTCCCCCACCCCACACCCGCGCCCGCCACCCGCTACTGCACTCACATTCAATTCAACGGCAGCCACCTCTTCATGCTACAGCATCAACCACTAGCGAGGACTGCCAGCGCGATGCTCCAGCAATGCCCGTCCACGACGACTTCAGTTTCTTTGCACTCCAGCGGTGGCCACCTGCGATGCCTGGTCTTCTCTTCGTGCTACCCCAGCAGCCTCCTGCTTCGCTCTCCCAGGTCCTTGCGGCCCCCTCCACTGCAAACAGGACTCTTGCCTCTGACTTGAGAAGGTAAACTTCAGCAGGGCAGCAGGGCAGCAGTTCAGCACAACAGCAGGGCAGAAGTACAGCAAAGTAGGAGTCCTTTGAGCAGCACAGCAGTTCTTCTTCCTGGCAGAGTCCACAGGACCAGAAGTGTACTAAAGAGTTGGTCTTTCTGAGGTCTGAGGTCCTTCTTTTATAGCCTGGTGCTCTGGTTCTGGAAGGTGAGAGAAGCTTCTTGACGGTGACTTTGAAGTGCATGGAATTACCTGATTCCCTTGCCTTGGGTCAAAACTGGCTACAGAGACAAGGTGGAGGTGATCGGTCCTTTGTGTGAGGGTGGAGCACTCCCCATCCATTTGCAAGTGTGGCTGTGCTCAGCTCTGCCGCCTCATCCTGTCAGCAGATTGCCCTTTAAGGCAAGCCTAATCCGTGTATTGTGTGACTAGCTGGGAGAAATTCACAAAGTCTAACCGTTAGTTACACCCAGTCATGTGACCCAAGACAAGCTAGAGTCACCAAAGGACAAAGGGCAGCAAAATGGCAACTTTTTAAAAGTGTCATTTTCAAAATTGTTATAAAAAACAGGCTTTACCATTAAGTACGGTTTTTCATTACAATTCCAAAGACACCAAACATGATATAGCAACCTGCCCCAATTGTAAATCACAGCTATTTAAATGTAATAAGGAATCCCAAATGTTATCCTACGTAAAACAAATAAATGCATGTCCAACGTTTAAATTACACAGCATCCTACCCGATGGGATACCTAAGGCCTACCTTAGTGGTGACCCATATGTAATCAAAGGGGAGTTTAAGAATTGGCAAAGGGGTTTAATTGACAAGTCT
Source organism: Calotriton arnoldi (assembly GCA_963921515.1). Classification (NCBI taxonomy): domain Eukaryota; kingdom Metazoa; phylum Chordata; class Amphibia; order Caudata; family Salamandridae; genus Calotriton; species Calotriton arnoldi. The sequence continues at coordinate 203,497 of CAWUFW010017657.1, read as the reverse complement.
AAATGGCAGCTTAACACTGCAATCAAACTGCAATGGCAGACCTGGAACATGTTTTAAAGTGCTACTTGAGTGGGTAGCACAATAAGTGCTGAAGGCCACTAGTCACATTTAATTTACACTCCCTTGGTATATGGTATACCACTCTACAAGAGGCTTACAAGTAAACTAACTATGCCAATTGGATATAAGCTAATGTAACCATGTTTTAGGGGAGTGAGCACATGTACTTAAGCACTGGTTAGCAGTGGTAATGTGCACAGAGTCCTAAGGCCAGCAAAAGTAAGTCCAGCAAAATGGAGGAGGTGAGGAAAAATGTTTGGGGGAAGACCACCCTAAGGCTGACAGATCTAACAGTCATCAAAATGATTTCCGAACTTCTTTACTTCTAAATTAAAGTTGCATCAACCACCACATGCCTTATGGTTCTCACTGCATTCAAGGCTTTCTGTTCCCATGTCCTACACTGGCTTTTCATGATCGGGCTTTCTTTGTTGTCACCCTATTCATTAGAATTTCCTTGTATTCCTTCTTCAAATATATCAGAACCTCAAAACCTGTATTTTTGATAATGAATATTTAGGGCCTGATTATGAGTTTGGTGGATGGGATACTCTATCACAAATGTGACGGATATCCTGTCTACTGTATTACAAGTTCCATAGGATATAATTGAATAGTAATTTGGCTTAAGGAATATCCGTCATGTTTGTGAACAGAGTAACCCTGTCCGCCAAACTTGTAATCAGACACTTATTCTGTTCTGTTATGTAATCAGTGCATTTATAGTTCACTTTTATAGTGCACCTATCACTCTTGAGAGAATCCAGGTGCTTGTAGCTGGTGTGTGAGGTTGGCTCTGTAGAGACTACTCAAAGAGCCAAGTCTTCAGCTTCTTGCAGCAGTCAAGAAGAGAGGAGGATGCTCTAATGTGTTGTGGGAGCTCATTTCAGACCTTAGGAGTCTGGTATGAAAAGGCATGACGCCCTGCTCTGCTTTTGTGTGTGCATAGGGTGTGTGCTAGTGAGAGTCCAGCACAGCAGAGGTGTCTGGAAGCTTGGTGTAAATGAATGTAGGTATTTAGGTAGGTAAGTCCTTTTTTGTGGGGTGTGAATGAAGAGTTTGAAGTATGTGCGCTTGTGTATTGAGAGTCAGTGGAGTTCCCTAATGAGTGGTGTTGTGTGATGTGGACTTGGCATGGGAGGTTAAGGACTAGTCTGGGTGCTGCGTTCTGATGTTTGAGTCTTTTTGAGAGCTGGCTGGTTATCCTTGCATACAGAGTGTTCCCGTAGTATAGTCTGCTTTTGATGAGGGCTTGGGTGATTGTTTTCCTGGCACTGTCTGGTAGCCACTTGAAGATTTTCCTCAGCCTTCTTTGGGTGTTGAAGCAGGATGAGGCAATTGTGTTGGCTTGGGTGGCCATGTCCAGTTTGTTGTGTATAATGATTGAGAGGATTCTTGCTAGTAAGCTAGGCTTGCGGGTGGGTCTGAGGTCTGTGTGCAACCAGGTGGACTCCCATGGCGAGTTTTCTTCCCTGAAGACCACCAGATCGAACTTGTCTTAGTTCAGTTTGAAGCAGATGGATTTCATTCATGCATGCAATGAACTTGTCCCTGGTCTTTTGTCAGAGACGGGCAGTATGAATTGCATGTTGTCTGTGTATGTGAGGCTGTTTATGTTGTGAGTCTGGATGACATCAATGAGTGGAGTCATATAGATGAGCATCTGGCTGATCAAAGAGCCATGCAGGACTCCACAGATGAGTAACCATGCTTCAGAGGAGTAGAGAGGCATATTGACAGTTTGGGTTCTTCTGGTTAGTAAGGTGCAGATCCACTCGAGGGTGAGTCACTGGATGCCTGCTTCATGGAGTTGTTAGATCAGGTTGGGATGGGAGATTGTATCGAAGGCTGCTAATAAGTCCAGGAGGATGAGTGCTGCGGTTTCCTCCCTGTGACTGTCATCCAGATGTCATCCGTTGCTGCTATGAGGGTGGTTTCTGTACTGTGGTTGGTTCTAAATCCTGATTGTGTAACGTTGGGTAGGTGATCACTGGCTAGATGGTTGGAGAAGCACTTGTTGATGGCGTTTTCCAAGACCTTGACTGGGTAAGGAAGGAGGGCTATCTGTCAGTAGTTAGCGAGTTTGGCTTGGCTGGCCCGATTGATTCTGTAGGAGGGCATTGATGCAACACCTGCATGTTTCCGTGGTTCCAGGAAGGTGGCTGTACTAATAGAGGTGTTGAAGATGGAGGTGAGGCCTCGCTGATCGGGATTGCTCCTTTGTCGGAGATGTGATGAATGCAGGAATCCGCCGGGGCCTGAAGTGTATGGCTGTGGTTTCCTTCATGATGGTGTCCCACATTGTGATTGTGTTGACTTCGTTCATCTCTGAGAGACTTCTGGTGAGAGTCCAGGAGTCCGGTTATGGGGTGAAATTGCTCTATTTGGTTGTGCTCTTGCTGCAAAAGAAATTTTAAAGGTTGTTGCTCAGATCTTGGGTTGGGCTGATGTTGCCAGCTGTAATATTTGATGAATACAAAGATTTCTTTGTTGCTGCTGGAGCTGACATTTTCGTTTCTCAGAGTAGCTGGTTGTACATTCTCTGGATGGCTTTGAAAGTGTATCTCCATTTCTGTTCCAGTGTTTGCAGTGTCGCTTGGTCATCCTGAGGTCTTTTGTGTACCAGCTGGCTCGTGTTCTAGTTTTTGCTGTGTGGATTAGTTTCTTGTGGGCCAGGGTGGCGGTGCAGCTGGTGGCCCCCTTGTTGAAGTTTTTAATGTTGCATGCTGGCAGGCCTGGGGGTTTCAGTTAGTTGTCTGTGAGGGTGGATGTTCAATCCTCCTCTGCTAGGTTGTTCCAGTGTTGATGCACTGGGTCCACTATAGGGGTTCCTCTGCATTGATGGATGTTGATTGTGAAACTGACTATAACATGGTCAGTCCAGGTAATGGGCCTGAGTGTGTTGATGGTGATATTGTTGAAGGATGTAAAGACTGGATCTAGGATGTGTCCAGTGGCATGGGTTAGTTTCAGGTTACTTAGGCTGTCAAGGAGTGCAGCTGAGTTGGGGTTGGTCCAGTCTTCTAGATAGAAATGGAGGTATTTTAGTAGTATGAATGAACTGGAGTCGAGGACTAGTGGGACGATAAAGTCCGTAATGTTGCTGGCAAAGTTGGCTCTGGGGAATGGAGGCCGGTAGACAAAGGTTTCACCGAGGCTGAAATTTGCAGCGAGTTGTATTTGAAAGTTGAGGTGTTCCATGTAGTTTGTTCCGGCTTCTGTGGAGGCGGTGCAGTTTAAAGTGTCCTTGTAAACAATGTTGATTCCTTCTCTGGTTCCTGTTTAGGTGGTCTGACCAGAAGATCTTGTAACTGGTGGGGTTGACAGCAGCGATGTCCAGTGTTGAAGCTATGGTCAGCCATATTTCTGTGATGAAGAGAAGGTCCAGGATGGTGTTTTCCAGAAGGTCCCAGATATCTGTGGCATGTTTGCTGAGCTAATGGGTGTAAAGAAGCATGCATGATATTGATGTGTGAGAGGTGTGAGTGTGTTTGGTTGTAGGTGTTTGAGTGGGTGTGCGGATGAGGGTTGTAGGTATGTGCTTGGTGGATTTTGTAGTTTCTGGAGTGGTGGTGCAGGTGGAGTGGCAAAAGGAGCCAGTAAAAGCTCCCTCCATGTTGTGTGGTGTGGTGCACCAACAGAGGGTGGTGTGACATCCGAGGTTCAGAGCACCAAGGAGAGCGGTGGGGTAGTGGTGAATCGGAGGAGGACCAAGGTTTCTGGCACTAAATGCGGTCCAATCACGGACAGCACAGAAGGGCTTGCCAAAAAGTAGGTTCTGGGAGGGGGAAGAGCACAGGGGACAGCAGATGGGACTGAGAAGAGCAGGAGAGTGGGAAGGAGAGAGGGGCTTGGATCAGTTAAGGAGCAGGAGAAAATCGCGCTGGCGCAGAGAGGATGAGAAAGACGGCGTGGGAAAGGGCATGCAAATGCAGTGATAGAGGATAGAGAGACACAGCACAAAGGTGACAAAAAGAGTGATAGAGATGGAGAAAAGATCAGAAAAGTAGCGAGAAAGAAGCAAAAAGAGCAAGAGAAATGGCACAAAAGAACGAGAAATGGCAAAAAGAGTGAGAAATGTAAGAAACTGTGAGTAATGGCAAAAAGAGTGAGAGAAATGGCACAAAGCAAGATAAATGACACAAAGAGTGAGAAAGGTGGCAAAGGTCAAGAGAAACGGCACAAAAGAAACAGAGCAAGAGAAATGGCACTAAAAACAGAAAGTATATGAGAAATGGCACAAAAGTCACAGAAAGAGCAAGACAAGTGGCACAAAAAGTGTAGTAAGAAGAGTAGACTTCTCGATTCAGTTAGTAGGTTTACTGTATTACAGGAGGTACTGCGCAGCAGTCATATCAGGACCGCAGCAGTGCAACTGACAAACAGAACATTTGGCATTAGAACATAGAATATAACATCACAATGAGTTCTAACTCCGAATGCTGGAAAGACCAGGAATCCGCCATGGAGAACCACTACATTATCTTCGCCTCCCAGAAGTTTAACTAGAATTAAACTGGAATGACAACTGCCAAGCAGAGTAGAAAAGAAATAAAAAAAAAAAAAAAAAAAAGGAAAACGTACAAAGGATAATCCTATCTAAGAAAAATAAGCAATAAAGATGTAAGTAACAAAAACTGATGAACATACAATAAATGACATCATCTGAATCTCAGTGGAACATTGCAATGTCGCTTGCTCCTGTGAAGAACAGAGCAGTTCTCATTCTTTCTTTTGGAAGCTGTATCAGGATGATGATTCTTGACAGAATCACCAAGACACCCATCAACATTAGCACTACAGTCAAACACCTGCTGATTCTTCAACTTGACCACTCTGGCAATGTTCCACCAGTTCTTGTAATTAACCCTAATGGCATTGCCATACACCTTGTCAACGATAAGAGGATCAGAAAATTTGATCCGTCCCTTGGGCGTATGGATAGGACTTTTGATGCACACTGCATCACCCACACAGATTTTAAGAGAAACAGCTTTCTTCCTCTCATCAAAATAGTTTTTCTGCTGTTCTTGAGCCTTGTTAACATTCAATCTGACAAACTCATCCACATCATCCATAACATTCATCTTGACCCACTTGGACATCCAACCTGGGCACATTTTAGAGGAAGGCTTCCTCCCCCTCAAAAGTTCAAAAGGCGAAATCCTAGTGGAAGAATGTGGAGTGGTACGGTAAAACCAAAGCATGGAACGTACAGCATTTTGCACCACACACTTGCTGGCAATGGCCACTGGACACAATTGTTCAAAACTCTATTCATGCGCTCAACCAGCCCGTTGGCTTGGGGATGATAAAGCAAACTCTTGTGGTGCACAATTCCCCCTTGTTTGAGAAAACTTTGAAACTCTGAACTGACGAATTGTACGCCATTGTCTGAAACGATAGAAGACGGAAACCCTTCTCTTAAGAAGACGTCTTTCAGAAAAAGAATGATGTTCTTAGAGGTAGGTTCACTCATGAACCGAATTTCAGGCCATTTGGAGTAGTAGTCGATAGCAACCACAGCAAGCCTAGAGGACACAGGAAGTAAATTGAGAGGGCAAACCAGATCAACGCCAATTTTTTCCCACAGTCTACTCGGGAAATCGACAGGTTGCATGGGAGGGGTCCTCACCTTGAAGCCTTTATCCGCACATCCGCAAACCACACATTTGTCAACAAGCTCATCAACACACGTGTCCATTTGTGGCCACCAAAACACCTCTCTCAATGTGTGTTTGGTAAGGGTTTTTCCTAAATGCCCTTCATGCGCACCATTCAGCAAACGCGTCCTTAAACTTTCAGGAGGTACCAATCTCTCTCCCTGTAGAAGAATTCCATCTTCAACAGTGAGTTCTTGAGAAACCTTTACAAATGTTTGAAATTGATAAGTAACATTCTTTTCTTTAGGCCATCCTTTTTTTGACAAAATCCATGACCTGTACAATAACGACATCTCCAGCCAACTCTCTCCTCCATTCAGATTCACTCACAGCACACATATCTTCAACATCGATTGCGGCAACAAAACAGTCATCTTGATCATCATCTTTTTCCAATTCTGAGTCAGACTCTGACAACGGGAAGCGGGACAGAAAATCCGCCCTAACATTCCTAGAGCCAGGTAAATATACAACATCAAAATTGTACTGCAACAGTTTAGTAGAAAGTCTTGCAATTCTGGGCGTGTGCTCTTTAATTTTTTCGCCTGACAGGATAGAAACTAAAGGACTGTGATCAGTCCTCAAAACAAAGTGGTTTCCCCAAATGAATGGATTGAATTTCCTGATGGCCCACCAACAGGCTAACAACTCTTTTTCAATGACTGAGAAGTTTGTTTCTGCTCCTCTCAGTACCCTGGAGGCATAGCCCAACGTGTATTCAGTGTCACCATAGACTTGAGTGAGGATAGCTCCCAACCCGAAACCACTAGCATCAACCGTTATGGTACATTTTTTGTTTGGATAAAAGGGCTTTAGAATCCTGTCACCAACCAACTGAGATTTGATCCAATCAAAAACCTCCTGACACTTCTTGTCCCATCTGAAAGGAACACTTTTCTTCATCATGTTTGTTAAAGGTTGAAATTTAGATGCATAGTCTTTGATGAATCTAGAGTAGAATTCACAAAGTCCAATGAAAGACTTCAGACCAGTCTTATCAGTAGGTGGATACACGTCCACAATGGTGTTAACTAACCCGGGTCTAGGCTCCACACCGTCATGCGACACCACATGACCCAGATATTCCACTTTCTCCTTGAGGAACAGACACTTTTCACTTTTAAGAACAACCCCTTTGTCCTGCATGATTCCTAAAACCTGTTTAAGCGACTTGTCATGACTTTCTCTGGTTTCACCAAAAATCAAGACATCAAACTGGAAAACGGCAACACCAGGGACATGTTTCAACATATGACTCATCAGCCTCTGAAAAACAGCTGCCGCTAGGCCGAACAGCATTCTGCAATATTGGTAAGTACCACTGGGAGACACAAAAGCTGTCAGATGTCTCGAAGAAGGATCCAGCACCACCTGGTGATATGCGGAAGCAAGATCCAACTTCGTGAACCATCTAGCCCCTTTGGTCAATGCCAATAACTCAGTTATTTTGGGTAAAGGGTGTGAGTCAATCCAAATGTTCTTGTTTAAACTACGCAAATCAACACAAACACGCAAGTCACCATTTTTCTTTCTTGCCACAACCAAAGGTGAAAGCCACAAAGAAGATTCAATTGGCTCAATGATTCCTTTTGAACACAATTCATTAAGTTCTTTTTCCAAACCCTCTCTAACGGAACACTCCTCATTTTGTGTTTCACGGGAATGGCACCACCCTTCACTCTTATCTCATGAGTATACCCTTTGCTCTCACCCAAACCCCCACCGAAGACAGAGGGGTATTCAAGAATCAAATTTCCAGTGTAATCCAATGAATCAACTACGCTAACTTGTTCTCTTGTACCAGGTCTGAGGACCATCTGAAAGAGACCCTGGTGAAACCAGCCTAAAATAGACAAACCTTTGATGGCAACATAAACCTTGCCAAGGATTTTCCTTCCTTTGAATTCTAGTATGTCCTCAAAGTAACCAGCTAATTCAATTTTTCGCCCTTCATAGGAGACCGGAGCCCTGTCAGGGGGTTCTAAAGAACAATCACACCAAGTTTCTGTGAATAATTCCTGAGTAATCATAGTTGCTCTGGCACCTGAATCCACCAACAACGAAGTTTTTTTATCACCCACTCCAATATCAACATATGGATCGACACAATTGGAAGCATCTCCAATAATGACTTGATCGTCATTCACGGCCATGACCATATCTCTCAAGTCGTCTTGAATGTTTTGAATATTCTCACATTCGTTGTTGAGAGGGTCAGATGCATTTGCCACACCAACAAAGCTGACCTGACCTTTGTTCGGCTGCCCATTATTAGCATTTCTAACACTTTGACATATTTTGGCAATTTGGCCAAATTTGCCACAATTTCTGCACTTAGCACTTTTGGCCGGGCAAAACTTGTTTCCTTTAGAGTGGGAAGTATTCCCAAACCTATAACACACATCAGTTTGTTTGAAAAACAATCTTTTATCCGTACGTGGCACCTGGGAGGTTCTAGAGTCTTTGAGTCTGACAGCCGCAACAGTTTCTTCAGTTTTCTTCTCCAACTCTCTTACTGAAGCTTTAGACAGTTCAATGCTTTTAGCCGTGCAAACAGTTTCCTCTAGAGAGGGATTACCCACAGAAAGAAGCTTCTGCTGAATGGACTTGTCAGCACATTTGCAAATGTACTGATCCCTAAATAACTGTTCGGTAAATGCCTCGAATTGACAATTTGCACTCAATTGCCTGAGCGCAGAGACAAAAGTGTTCACATATTCTCCAGGCAACTGTTCTCTTTTAAAGAATTTGTGACGAATGACAACTAAACTTGGTTGTACATCAAAACGTAACTCGAGTTTCCTAACAGTCTCCATATATTCTTCAATGTCTTCTTCCTCCTGTCCTCTGACCAAAGGCGGCAAATGTTTGAAAATTGACCTACCTTCGAACCCTAAACAGTGCAAAAGCAAGTATTTCTTCCTTTCAGGACGGTATCTAGAGGCACCAATGGACCCCAGATAAGATACGAAGGCATCGTACCATTTTTTCCACACAGTGGGTGGGTTTCCTGGTGTCTCTAGGAAAGACGGCGGAGCAGTAACAGACTGCATGTCGATAGCTCTCAACTGAAACTTCTATAAATTGTAAATTCCGATGACACGCCAGGTGTGCGTGTCACCGTTGTGATTCGACGCGTGTTTATTTCAGTAGGCAATGCGTTGTGTTAAACTAACTCCTTGCAATGTTGATCTTTCACACCGTTTAGGCTAAATAAACTTTCGCTTTATTCCACTTTAGAAAACTCCAAACTAAGCGTAAATGTAAAAGCCTTAATGATGGAGTATCAAACCGTCCGCAACTTAATATAAATTTTAAAGTTGCGAACCAAAGAAAGTGTCACCAAAATGCCCTCTGCGTTGCTTGAAACGACGTGAAAGTAACGTGCAAGTCAAACACAGTCTGTGTGCACGTGAAAAAGGGTTGCAGCAGTGATGCAAAACAAAAACAAAAATGTGGATGGCAACAAAGAAACACCATACGAGTGCACGTCCCCGCGCATCTGTTTAAATAAAGCACTGAGTTGAAGGTGTGCGCATCACCGCGCTGTGAGTCATTTGCAGTTTGCCAACCATGTGCAGCTAGCGTTGCCAACCACGTCGTCGATAACAGAATGTCACTGGTATGTTGTGTGCTGATGTAACATTCAAGTGTTGACGAATGTTAAAGAAATGTCACTTGCCTGAATATTGCTGTGAAGAGCGTGAAGCCGTTAGTCTCTGTTAAACTACAGTATCTGCCAACCATGTTTGCCAACCAATGTAAAATGGCCGACACGCAATGCACGCAGCCTCTGCTTGTGAAATGGCCGCTTGGGATTATGCGTAACGGTGGAAACACTACTCGTCGTGTTACTTGAAGATCAAGCTCTTAGAAACTACTCATCTCTTCAGACGTATAATAGAAAGCCGCCACCAAGCCTTCGTTGAATTCGCTCCATGACTGTCACGACGAGATTGCTGGTAGGAAGCTTTTTTAAGGTCTCCGCTCCTCAGCAAGAGAAGCTCCCTGGGTTCTTTAGTACCTACTGTAGCTCGTCACCATCATAATTGTAGTAAGAAGAGTAGACTTCTCGATTTAGTTAGTAGGTTTATTGTATTACAGGAGGTACTGCGCAGCAGTCATATCAAGACCGCAGCAGCGCAACTGACAAACAGAACATTCGGCATTAGAACATAGAATATAACATCACAAAGAGTTCTAACTACAGATGCTGGAAAGACCAGGAATCCGCCATGGAGAACCACTACAAAAAGTCACAGAGAAAGAGAGAGCAGGGTGAGATAGAGTGGGAGCGAGGTGAGGCGGGTGCCTCGAGGTGCTGAGAGTGTGTGCGCAACGGCCTTGACGAGTCACAGGACTGGTCACAAGTGAGTCCATGGGGGCTGGGCCATTGCACATGCTTAATGTCTCTATATATGTAACTCAGCCACGTTTTCTTTTCTCTCCTCCAAAGACTTTCTGCGGGCACAGTAGTTTTTTCTTTTACTGGAATATTTTGTTATATTTGTGCCAAGAGCCTGCATAATACATTTAACATATCATAACATACATGAAATGAATTGTAATGCTTTCATAGAGCTTATTTATTACTGTAAAAAGAATGCTGTTTGTGTCTTTGTGTGTCAAGTTACAGTAATTCCTGAATAGTGCCAGGGTCACAATAACAAACTTGGCACTGGGGTAAGATTGGAAAAATCTTATTTTGCACCACTTGCTGCCTGTATCATAAGCAGTGAAAGTACTTAAAACTTTACCTACAGGTGGATAACGTTGTAAACTTTGGGGCATATTTACGAGGCATTTGCCTCCTTGGCTAAACGCCGCACTCCACCACTTCTGAAACGCAGGGCTGCACTGTATTTACAAGGATACGGTGCAGCCTTGCATTTCCCCCTGCGCTGGCGCTAATTTAGCTGCCTAGCGCCAATGCAGGCACCCTTGTGCCACAGTGTAAGGGTGCCTGCGTTGCAGGGGAAGATTGTTTATGTGCAGGATGGTGTCCCTTCCTGCACATAAACAATCTGAAATGCTGTTTTGTAACTTCTATGTGTGCTGCTTAATGCAGCACACATAGAAGTTGCAAAACGTCATTTAAAAAAATGATTTTTTATGTGCAGGAAAGGGCACCTTCCTGTACATAAATAATCAATGGCCTTTTGCTGTTTCTATGTGTGCTGCACAACGCAGCACACATGGAAACAGCAAAAACGAGGAGAAATTATACATTTCTCCACGTTGCGCCAGGGTAAGACCAGGTTTTCCCTGGTCTTAATTTTGGTGCTGCCCCATATTCACGCCACCTTTGTAAATATGGGGACGCGTCAAAATCAACGGGTGTTGCGGTGGAACGCCAACACCCATTGCCCGCCCCTTTCATGCTAAGTATAGCGTGAAAGGGTGCCTGCCTTGTAAATAAAGCGAATCCCCTATCGCCAACACGTCAGAAAAAGTGATGCTATGGTGGCGATAGGGGCTTGTAAATATGCCCTTATGTTTTTAAAGTTGGACAAACCAGGCAAACTTCCCATTCAACTTTTCTTGCCAAACTTCCCATTCAACTTTTCTTGCCAAGTTTTCCAAGCTTACCAACTTTGTTTGCAGAAGGAGATATACATTTTAAAAAAAATGTGCAAGACAATTTTCTCGCAAATATTTTATGGGGACATAATTCTCTAGATAAGTGTTTTGTGGTGCTATTCTCAGATAAACCTATTATTATTGTAGTGGTTTCCCTGATATTTGTTGTTGGTGAAGCTGTGTGCTTTTTTATCATTTTCACAAAAAAATCAAAATATTGTAAATGAAAAATCTTTCAAACTTCGCACACCCTGCATTTCAGCATCAAGGAAAAATAAACGCAGATACATAATCTTTTCTATGATTAATGGAAGACTTATGATTTCCTTCTCTCAAAAGATGAACAATTAAAATAGGTTTGAGGTGCAATACGTTTTGCTCCTGTTCACGGTGTAAATACTGCAATTAAAGTGTCAAAAGTATTTAATTTACTAGTTGAGTAAAAGGTACTGTATGGCTGAAGATCAGATATTTTCTTTATGAACACACAGTATTCCACATGTAAAATGACATAGCAAAATGTGTCACATACTTTATGCAACAGTGTGATCTGAAGGAACCAAGACCCATTATGCCACATGCTCCACACATTAGGTAAGTTGCCCACATTTTAAAGTGTTACATTTAGTACAACACCCACCTCATACATAAATACAGATATTATTCTTACATATTTCATGCGTGAAACTACCTTATGGTGCTCTCAAACCAGTTGTATCAAGACAACAGTAGATTTATCACACCAAAAAGCTAATCCCTTAATTTATCCAGAGGGTCTAATGTCCACTTCCTTTATTATAAATACAATATTAATGTATCCTAGACTCTCCTTCGAGCCGAGCCAAAATACCAGGGACTTCAAATCTGTTCTATTATATACATCTGGCAAGTAGCCTATGTACTCTGCAAAACACTAAGGTTCTCATTTAAGGTTTGCAGATGGGCCACCAACCAGACTGCCTGTCCATTGGAGGACTGTCCACCTAATTTAAAGGCTGTTAATGTTGCGGTGGTGCATGTTTGCTGAAAGGCCTTCAGTCAACAAGGGTGGTACATTCTTGGCAAAACTCCACAATTGTGGCCACCTCTTAATAAAAACCTGCAGGAATAAAGATGCAGAATAATTCTGGTCAATACCATCTCCTGCTATAAAAGCAGATAAACATGGGAAAACGTTACTAGCGTTAACTAATGGAATTAAAGGCATGATCCTGAATAGCACACTGGAAGGTGATGTACTAGCAAGTTTTACAAGAATGGGAGTCTCCTGCCGTTTTATATTATACTACATAATTTGTAGTCTAGATCTTTTCCAAAAATGTAACCATTGCAGTACCTAGTTCACAAAAGGTGTGACCATGCTGTAATTCACTTAAATCTCGATTTCAATCTTCAGTCTATTCCTCCATGGACTTTATTGCACATGAATGGCATCACTCTTACAAAAAAAACAGGGCCAAATTATTTGGAATACAGTCAGCACAAATAAAATAAATGAAACAATAATTTCTCGACAGCTGAGTACAACAAACAACAGCATCAGCCTAATTTCAAATTTCGAGCAAACTCTTTCATCCATAACTTATGCATTGCAGAAGATGGTTTTCCCCTCTAACTCCTCCTCCACGACCAATAAGAACTTCCTGGGGGGAGATATTTCCAATTCATCACCTTTTTTCATTTCTAGGAAAATAGAAATGGCTTTCTTACAAAAAAACTGAAAAGAATTCGGGAAAAAAAACAGCAGCGAAATAATGGATAAAAATTGGATTGAGTTACATATGGCAGCCTTGCAAAAAAAAAAAAAGCAAACAATTCTGCCGACTAATCTCAAAAGGAATCGGAAGCAGAAAATCACTAAAGGCCACTCCAGTTTCACAGAAAGATTGGGAAAGCTATCTGCTTGAGGTATACAAAGTAAATCCAGATCATCTCAACAGTAGTGAAGTCTGCAATTTGAGGTGTCCGTAAGAATTTGACCAGCAGATAACACCACCTTCAGAAAAACAATTTGAATCATATATCAAGAAGACTAGGACCTCAGCATCTATGGGCCCAGATATGATCCCAGTAAAAGTGATCCAAAGCAATCTGCCAAGATGGAGAAAGTTCTTAGCACCTCTTATTTCTTATTGTTATGACTCTGGCCAAATTTTCAACTCATGGACAGGAAGCATCATCATCCCCCTCCTAAAAAAAGGCTCTTGTCTCAATTCCGGTAACTATTCTCAAATTGCACTCTTAGACGCTATTGGTAAAATTTTCGCAGCAAGTATTCTTGAGCATCTAAAAGACTAGACTTCCTCCAGGGAGGTAATTCCAATGGTCCAAGCTGGATTTCGGTCAAACCATTCTGTGACTGACAACATTGGTATTTTACAGACAATTATTGATAAGTATGTAACAAGTAAATCACAGGTGGTATATAGTCTGTTCGTCGATTTCTCAACAGCTTTTGACAGGGTTGATAGACCTACCCTGTGGAGGAAATTAATGAAAATGGGGATACCTGACGCTCCCTTGAGGATAATTGTCGCCCTCCATTCTTCTACTTAGTGTAAAGTTCAAATGGGGGGAAAAAGGTTTGACCCATATGATACCCATCTCCAATGGTCTAAAGAAGAGCTGCCTATTAGCTCCCCTCCTGTTTTCACTTTTCAGAAGCAACTTACCAGATAGTTTCACAAGAATAAAGAATTTCCCTCCCAAAATAGCTTCAGAAAATATTCATGTGCTAATGTATGACAACAATGTGGTTCTCTTCAATCTCAATCCGATCAGTTTACAGCATAGTATAGACACCCTTAGTAGGTATACAGAAGCAAATAAAAACATATATATCTCCAAAACAAAAGTGGTTCAATTTAGGAGGAGGAAACATTATATCCACTTCGATTGGAAATTAGATGGGATACCAGTTGAGGTGGCAAAAGCATATACCTATCTAGGGTGAGCTTTTACACATTCTCTAGAAACCACTTCCCACTTCCAGAATATGGATCTAAAAGTGGCAGCTTATATAAATGCTCTTAAGAGATCATGGGCCACATGCATCATGGTATTTTGCGATCGCAAATAGTGCGATTTGCAAAAATCGGCCGTTTGCAATTGCAGAATGGCGTTTTGCAATGCATGAAAGTTTTTGGGATTCGCAAATTAGGTAATCGCAATTTCTTGCGATTACTTAAATTGCAAATGCACATAGGGAATCACGATTTGCGTTTCCCTGATGCATATGCAAGAAGCCTTTCCTAAATGCAAACTGTGAATTTAGGAAATGCTAATTAGCATCAACTTCAAGTTGATGGTAATATATGCATACTTTGAAAAATGCACAGAACTGCATTTTTCAAAGTGCCATGTGGCGCATACATGCCCCTAGGGCATGTGTGTGCCTTACATGTGCACCTTTTTTTTAGGGGCGCATCAGGGGGGTCTCAGGCCCCCTTGCACCCATGCCTTTGCATTACCTAATTTGCGATTGCCAATTAGGTAAGTGCAATTTAGGTAATGCAAGACCATACTCACCTCATAGGAAAGAATGGAGTTGCAATCGCAAATAGCAATTCCCTAATTGCGTTTGCGAATCTTAAGGAATCGCAATTAGAGAACCGCTATTTGCTGTCTGTTTTGTTGCATTGCATTTTGCGCTTACCAAATAGCGATTTCTTAAAAATTGCTATTTGCTAATCACAAAATGCAACTTTGATGCATGTGCCCCATTATTCCTCTTCTGGTAAGAGACACTTTCATTTTCTTCTTGAAATATATCGGGCTAAAATTCCCCCTACCTTAACTTACTCAACAAAATATATCCCTACTAACAAATGGCACATTCAGAATGCGAACAAAGGTAAATTATTATGCATAATACCATAATTGAGGAACATGCTACACTGGTTCAAGCTCTTCCCCTAGAGCTCTCTATTGCTTGTGCTTTTTCAAGAACTCTAGCCAATGTAATCAGATGGGCATTTAACCTTTTACATGCAGAAGAAAGCTCTTAAAGGGCCTAATTAAAACGTAAAACTTTTAAGGCTGGAATAAACTAATATACTTTGAACAAAAATCTTAAAATAGCCCTAAAGTACTTTCAATGCCCCGAAATTTTCTTACAATCATGGTCTCGAGTACATTTGAAGCTATTTTAAAAAATATGACTCCACAACTTAGCTTTTATCTTGGTATGGCACACTGTTTTCAACTATCTCATTATAAGTCTTTTGCATCTAGTATTGAGTTCAAGACACACAAAAAATATCTGAGTTACACTCTTGAACATAGCATCCGACGCTGCATTATTATGCTTTGTGTAGGGATATTACCCTTAATTGCTTATACAAACAGCTGGAGTGACACAAGTGAAAGGACACTAATATGCAATAAATGAAATAGAGGAGTCCAGGACTTAACTTACGTGCTTTATGTTTGTTCCAATAAAGTTCTGGTAGAGGCTAGGGACAATTTTTCAAAACCCATATGTTTTAGGTATAACCTTTCCACTATTAATGACCTGATTGTCTTTATGAAATCCCCGCCGAATTAATTTGTTTGTTATAATATATATAAATTCTTGAAATATTTTTTTCTCTGTATTTTAAAAGGTAAATCTTTATCATCATGTTTTAAAGTCGAAAGCTTTATATAAATCATATGGATTATGTATATATTTTAAATTGTTGATCTCCGTGGAGATCTAAATCAACAAAATAAAATTGAAACAAAAATTGAAATTGAAAATCAGCAGTTAGGGTGCGCGCACAGCGCAAACTAAGATGGCCGCCTGATCCGGAGCTCTGTTCCGCGACGGGAAATGCAGCGGTGATTCCTGCGGCTCCTGCCTCATTTTACACCTGAAACAGTGTTCTTCATGCATCGGAAGACCCACTGAACACCTGTGGGTATCGGTATGGCTTATTTACTCTTCTGCTCTGAGATATTTTAAGGAAGCCATATCTCCTCATATCGGGCAGCCATTTTGTTTTTTCCTGCGATGGCGTTTTTCTCCTCAACTGCATGATGTTTGAAGAGACTTTCAGCTTAACTCTACCTACCATGTTTTTTCTTGCATAAATAGTAGTTTGCTTACTTCTCATCTTGCATTTTAGATCAGCTGGTGTCTGAGTTTGTTTAATTTGGCAGCTTCTACGCAAGTATAATTCTCAGCCCTTATCTTCCGCCTTTTTTTAACTCTTGGAGCGCAAATAACAAAATTATTATACACATTGAGACAGTCTACTCCTGAATCCCTACACTCTTCTGGTTTTTCCTCTGCTCTTTACTTATGGGAAGGAGTAAGAAACTGCTTTTTATCAATAAAAAGTCTACTGTTAGCGCTCCTGAATCCTGCTCTTCTCATACTAATTCCTCATTACATAGTACCGGCAAAATGGCGCAATCTAGTTCGTCGCGACCAGTGGCTTCGCCAACTTCTTCAATCAAACTGCAAACTCCATATTCTGCCAACAAACGTCTTAAACAGGATCCTCCTTCTCCACTGAAGTCTGTCTCTCCTGTATCCTTGGACACTGTTCTGGATGAAATACGTGCCTTACGTCCATTTATTGAGGAAACAAATTCTCATCTGCGAGTCTTAGATACTAAATGGTCAACTATGGAATCTCGTATTTCTGTGGTGGAACAACATGTTGGAGAGTTACAAGACATGTCTGTCAAGGTTGTTACCTTAGAGAAGGAGGTCCTCCTGTTAAAGAAATCTGCTGAAGATCTTGAGAATAGAAACAGACGCAATAATCTCTGATTATATGGACTTTTGGAAGGCTTGGAAGGTGACAACCCCGTTCATTTCTTCACCACCTTTCTTCCAAAGCTTCTAGACCTCCCTCCATCTACAAACGTAAGTATTCAACTGGCTCATAGACTAGGTCCTCGTTTGACCTCTACATCAGCTCCTTCGAAGCCACGGGGTGTACTTTTTCTTTTTCTTAAATTTACTGACCTTTTACAAGTTTTGAATGCAGCTAAAGCCAAAAAACAACCTAAATGGTCTGGCTCCAAATTATTCATCTCACAAGATGTTTCTTCAGCAACTGCCAAACGTCGGAAGGATTTTCTTGACCTTCGTCCTGCTCTACGCACATTGGGCGCAAGATATGGATTATTTCGTCCATGCTTATTTAAGGTCACTTTTCAAAACAAAACTTCCACCTTTGAAGGCCCGGTGGACCTGAGGAAATTCATTCACTCTCACTCCACAATGTCGATGGAAATTGCTGGTCCTTCTTCTGCAACTTCGATAGCCTGACTTGTCTCTTTTCTACTGCTGCAACCATGTTTGATCTATGCAAATTCATTTGAAATTTTTCCCTTGCAGGTTGTTTGTTGATATCTGTTTTATAACATGTTATTATTCTTTTTCCCTTCCGCTTCATATTCTTACAGAATTTGTCTTTGGAATTTCCTTATTTATCCGTTTCCTGTTCGTTTTATATGCTTCCTTGTTGTGGTGCGTTCTTCCTGACTGGATGTGCTGTCTTCACTTGTGTGTCACCACTCCTTGTATTTTTCTTCCTGTTCTCCCCTAAAGGTACGTATTACAGTCATCAGTCCTTTTTCTTTACCCTCATTGTAGTTATATATCTCTTCCTATTCAATGGTTGACATGTACTATCTTCTCTTATTGTCTTCTCTATCATCCCTTCTTTTTTCCTCTTTTTCTTCTTTACTATCTTCCTTTTTTCTACTCCCTTCCCTGTTTCAATCTTTTACCTCTCCTTGTTTACTACTGTTGATCGTGTTGTTTTATATACTGTTCAATTGATTTTCATTGAGGGTTTTTTCCTGGAATGTGAAAGGTTTTATTAACCCCATAAAAAGGCAGAGAATACTTTCTCATCTAGCCTCCTATGATCCGGATTTAGTCCTTTTAGAAGAGACTCATTTGACGGAAGTGGAGGCTTTGAAGCTCAAACGGAGTTGAGTTGGCTTAGTCCTTGTTTCTCCTACCTCCAATAAGAAAAATTGTGTAATTATCCTATGTCACAAAAGGTTAAATTGTTCTGTTGTTTCTCAAGACATAGACTCGGAAGGTAGATGGTTATTAGTTAAGTTACTTATTAACAATGTTTCATTGACTGTTTTTAATGTTTATGGTCCAACTCAACCGGACTATTCCTTTTGGCCTAACATTACAAAAAGATTTATCCAATGTAAAGATGAATTTTTTGTTCTAGGAGGTGATTGCAACCAGATTGTAGATCCATTTATAGACCGCAAATCCCAAGTTCATTTTATTCCCCATAAAACTCATAAACAATTTCACAACACCATTTCTCAGTCACACCTTATTGATGCTTGGCGTCTATGCAACCCAGATGAAACAGAATTTTCTTTTTTCTCTCCTCCTCATGGCTCTCTTACATGGTTAGATTATATTTTCCTCTCTAAACATTTATCTCAAAATCTTATTTTCTCTTCAATTGAACCTATTGTGATTTCTGATCACGCCCCAGTGATTGCAGATTTTGATTTGCTCCAACCACAACCCAGATCTTCTTGATGGAGATTCAACAATTTTCTCTTACAAGACCCAAGTTTTTCCTCTTCCTTCATCTCTTTTGCTGAAGAATTTTTTCTCTTGAATGAGGATCTAAATTCTTCTCCTTCATTGATATGGGATGCGTTTAAGGCTGCTGCTCGCGGTTTTATTATAAACTTCATCTCCAAGAAAAAGAAAAAGTCCTTTGCTCAACATAAGACCCTACTAGCTAACATTAAACGACTAGAACATCAATTTTATTCTTTCTCCTCTGGCTCTAATTTACAGGAGCTTGTTCGTGCAAAACTAGATTTCAACAAATTAACCACTGATAATGCTTCGTCTATTCTTTTACGTAGTAGTGCTCGCTACTATGGCTGACTAAATAAAGTTGGTAAGCTTTTGGCTAACTACCTTCAAGCTCCAAAAGAACGTAAGTTAATAGATTCCATTCAAACTCCAGAGGGAAAACACCTTTTTAAAGAACAGGATATATTAGAAGAATTTGTGAAATTCTATAAGTCCTTATACATGCCGGAATCCCCTGCTTCTCCTTCTTTGATTGATACTTACCTTGCCCAAGTTGCCCCTTCTCCCCATGGAAATCTTGATTTCGATACTCTTGAATCTGATCTTTCGAATATAGAAATATCTAAATCCTTAAATTCACTTAAAAAAGAGAAAACTCTGGGTCCAGATGGATTTACGGTAGAATTTTATTTACACTTCTCAAATTTGTTACTCCCCAAACTCCTACACCTCTTCCAACACTTTTGCAATCCTGGCAAAGCAGAGGGTACGTTTTTAGAGGCTACAATTTGTTTAATCCATAAGGAAGGTCGTGATCCAAAGTTTTGTAAGAATTACCGCCCGACATCCCTTTTAAACGTAGATTATAAAATTTTTGCTAAATTGCTTGCCTTACGTCTCGAACCTCTTCTGCCTACTCTAATCGATCCAGGACAATGCAGATTAACCTCTGATAACTTTCGAATGTTTTTTAATGTCCTGAATAAATCATCCACTCTCTCTTATTCTCTTGCTGCAATTACTGTTGATGCGGAGAAGGCTTTCGACAGAGTCTATTGGTCATTTTTATTCAAAACTCTAAACTGGCATGGTTTTGGCCACAAATTTATTTCCCTTATTTCTCTACTTTATTCGTCCCCTACTGCCTCTGTTTTAGTTAATGGCCTTATCTCTCAGTTTTTTCCATTGCAACGGGGTGTTCATCAGGGATGTCCCTTATGCCCTCTTTTATTTGTTCTATCTATTGAACCCTTTTGTCTCGTATTCGTCAAAATTCTTCTATTTCTGTTTTTTCTTACGGAGACTCCCATTTGAAATTATCAGCCAACGCAGATGATATATTGCTTTTTGTTTCCAATCCTGAAACCTCTATTCCCTCTCTTATGCAAGAATTTTCAGATTTTTCTTTGACTTCTGGGTACAAAATCAATCCTAATAAGACAGAAATCATGCCCATCACCAAATTCTGTCTTAAACACCAATTTGATTTGACTGGTTTCCGATGGAATAATTCTAAAATTAAATACTTAGGAATTTGGTTTAATAACTCCATCTTAAACTCGGGTAAACTCAATATGAAGGAGACCCTTAATCGAGTTTCTAACCTTCTTTCCTCCTGGAATCCTCTTTTCCTCTCATGATTGGGCCGTCTTGATTCTATCAAAATGATGATTACCCCTATTTTATTATACGTTCTCTCAATGATACCCATCCATATTCCTTCTACATATTTCAAAACGTTTGACTCTCTTCTCTCTAAATTTTTATGGCATGATAAGAAACCTAGAATTTCCTTGAAACTTCTCAAGAAACCAAAAGCTAATGGAGGCGTAAAGTTTCCTGACTTTCGACTCTATCATACAACTTTTTGCCTGAAGCAAGCTTCCAAATGGCTTCTTACAGTTGACACACCTTATACACCTTTATGGGTTAAAATAGAACGATCATTACTCGCTCCTTTCACCATAAAGGAAGTTCTTTCCTTTACTGCAAAGGCTAGCATTACGTCTCTCCCATTATTTCGTCACACTTGTTCTTTACTAAGACCTTATTACCAACCAACAATTTCTACTAGAGAATCTTTCCTACAATCTCCCTTATGGTATAATCATCTTATTACTATTAACAATAGACCTCTATATTGGAAATCTTGGAAACTTCGGGGTATTGTATGGGTTCAACTTCTTTCAATTGTCCTCGCTCTTTTTGGCAGAAATTCTCAATTCTCATGGGAATAATACTGGACGTCTTCTACTCCTTTCCCTCTGATGCTTCCCCACCTTTAACTGATTCTTTCTTAAAATATTTACTGCTGTTCCCAAAGGCTTCTTTGATCTATAAACATCTCTCCACTCCGGATCTTACTCGCTCTAAAACAAATTTGGAGCTTGCTTGGGAAACAGATTTGGGTTGTGCGTGGAGCGTTGATTTCTGGAATAAGATCTGGGCAAGATCATTAAAAATCTATAGGTCTGCTTCTACTACTCAATCTATGTTTTTTCTATATCATAGACTAAACTTCACTCTCTTATCAATAGCTACCTTTTCTCACACAAATAATTACTCTTGCTGGTCCTGCAACTCCCCTTCAGCTGATGTGTTACATCCTTTATTCTTATGTCCCAATGTAGCCTCCTTCTGGGTGGATATTGGATCTCTCATTTCTAAAATCTTTGACTTACACATACCCCTGGCCAATGATATCCTTTTTGCAGGTAGTTTAATATAGTCTTTGGCTCTATCTCCATATGAAAAAAGATTACTTGATCTGATGTCAGCCTTAGCCTTTTAGCAAATTTCATTAAATTGGAAATGTTCAACTAAACTCTCAGTAAAGTCATGGTGGAATATCATTTGCCACTACCATAGATTAGATATTGCTTTTGCCTCCTCACACAATCCACTTGTCAATAGAGACTTATATTGGTTACCATTAACTACTTATTTAAACAAAGTTGCAAAAAAAGAAGTTATATCGTCAATACATTCTGAAAATGTTAGACCTCCGTAAGATGTTATTTCTCTACCTTTTACTGTATATTAGTTCTTATTATTATACTTTTTATTGGTGTGTTAATTACTTCTTCATTTATTATTAATATACATTGTTGCTCGATCTTCAGTTTTTGAATTATGTTACATCCTTTATCCCTTTCCTTCCTTTGATAACGTAAAATTGTAAACAGCTTTCTACTTTGTTCAGTTTGCCCTTCATATTTGTTGTTACTTACTCCATGACATTTTATTTGGCTTACTGTTTTGTAATTGATTTTTGTTCTAAATAAAGCTTTTTAAACTTAAAAAAGGAAAATCAGCAGTAAGGCCACCCCTGCAGGATCATCTGGCTGGCCAGCTGGAATTATTATTATTATTTTTTTACATTTTTTCACAACAAATTTCTAGCATGAGATTTGGTTTTTGAAGAATGTAAAATCAATCTCCCTGGCACACTGACAGTGTTTTTTTCCTAATATATGGGGGATTTTGCTATTTTCCCTGTCTGGCACTACAACGCAATGCATTGAGTTTCTGAGGAGAAAAAAATGGTTTGGAAGCCTTCCTGAAGTGCGGCTGCCAAGGGCTGTACTATAAAATGGAGGTGGTGTCTGTGAATGCTGGCATACTGCAAAGCTGCTTACCAAAACGGAGTTTGCTGAAGCTCTGCCTTTGAAACATGGGAGTTCCACCACCTCTAATTCAGCCAGAGGAACAAAGAAGTGGACAAATATGGTTTTCACTAATTGTTTGCAGATGACGCATTACTATCCACCTCTAAAAATGATGCCCTAAGGTCTGTGCACCGTCAGATCACTGTTTGTACAACTCTATCTGCTCTGTTCAAATGTGTGAGCCTTTGCAATAACCAATGTAGTGACCATAAAAGGTGGAACTGTATTGTTCAATGTTGGTCCCATATAAAACCCTTGCTATTATCATAAATTGTGAATAAATGATCCTCGAGTATGATGTCTGCGTTTGAACAGCTCACCATTTTAACCAGGAGCAATATAACAAGGATTTACCATATCCATGTAAGTCAATCAGAATAACTATTATTTGAGTTTGCTCGGCTAATTTGCCAATTTAATTTTAGAAGCACCAACTCATTATCTACAGAATAATTTGTCTTCAGTTGTCCGGCCATAAGATTCTGTCAAACACTGAATGGTTTGATCCAGAGCACAGGAAAGTGAGATCTGACATTGTAAAAAGCCCAAGTATTCACCTCATAGATGCCAACGAACATCAACCCGTTTCATTTTCAGGCTCAAAATCTCAAAGGACTTTCAGCCATTCCTCTCAGGATTCCCATCACTTGTTTGTTCGTTAGCGTATTATTCGAGTTTAGCGTGTATAATTTAGGCATTCCTGTGGCAAAACTAGAGGAGACCCCCCCACGCTTTAAACCCATGCAGAGAAAATTAGACCTAAAATAGTTGACATTTATTTCACACATCACTGCAGTAATATTTTCTGGTTTAAAATGTATTATTTTTTTTACTGTTACTTGAATTCGGATAAGCTACAGAGTAAAAATAATTTTCAATTGAGCAGCATTGTTTTTGACACATATACGTGATCCAGTTTAGTGGTGTGCCAAAACACGAATTAAAATTTTTATGTTGTTGAGGAAATTGGTAACATGGATGCGGGTACTTTCTTTACGATGCTAACATTCCTTTGAAATGGGGCTGAAATTGCCATGTTGAGCTGAATGATCCGTAAAATGTTAATACTGTTTTAATAAAACTGCGTATGATTAACATGCTCACTGGGCTGATTTATGACGCTTAATAATAAATATGCAGTTGTTTTTAATAACGAATGCAATTCCATTTGAGCAAGCTGCTGCTATTAAGCTTTCACTGTGTGTCACGGAGAAGCGTCTCGTGATGAGAACAATGCACAGGTCGTCTTTTCATGTACAGTAGGTCAGAATTAACAGATGAATGGAGAGAAATGCTGCCAGTAAGGACGGGTCATTGCACTCGGGCAGTAGATAATCAAATGCAGCTTATCTGGAACCTTTCTTTTAGGCCGGGCACGCCACGTGTGATTTACACAATAGGCTGGGAGTTGCAATTAGAACATTGCTTAAGGGACCATCCACGAAAGAGAGTCAGGGATTGTAACAAGGCATGTGAATAAATATAATTTAACAGACAGGTTTCGCAAAGTGACAAAGGGGGTCATTACGATGTCGTAACATTCGTCACCACCAATACACCCCGCCATATTACAATGGCGGGGGTATAGCGGCGGACGCAAAGTGGTCCGCCGCTTTTCCGCCGGTCGGCAATCGTTCCGATTGCCGGCCGGGCGGACTTGGCTCCTAATATGGTGGCGGTGCCTGCTAGGCATGCGTGCGGTGAAAGGCTGGCGGGGAATTGCTTTGGGGGCCCGTTGCGGGGCCCCGGTGGGGTGGGGGGTGCACTTGGGGGGTACCCATGGTACCCCCCTCCATTTCCATGCACAAGGTGGCAGGCACCGCGTGGTGCCTGCCACGTTGTGCATGGAAATGCACAGCATGTCAATTTGACATTGTGGCGGGTGCTGCTGTAAGCAGCACCCGCCGCAATGTTAAAGTGCGGAATGTGACCGCCATGGTGGCGGTCACATCCTGATCAGGGGTGCGGGACCGCCGCATGGCAGGCGGCCGGTCCCGTTACCACTGGAATGGCGGGCGGACTAAAGTCCGCCCGCCATCCTAATGACTCCCAAAGTTCACAACTTCACAATGCCAACAATTTTCCACAGGATAATATATTGGACTGCTAAACTAATATTAAGATTTTAACATTTACCTAGGTTTGACCTGATCATCCTTTTTTGTTTCTGGTTGTTATTTACTTTGTCTAAAAGAATTGTTTATTCAGAGTATTAACATATCCCCACAACTTGATTTAGAGATTTGAAACATGCTAATGTCTCTAAACTATTACTGGCTCATGAGAATAGATTAAACATTCATAGGGGCCTATTGACGAACCGAATTTTGTGGGTTGTTTAGTAGTACTACAATAGTACCACTAACATGGTAGAAAATACTGTTCACAAACATACATGTGGAGGTTCCTCCTCTCCTATCTATTTTGAGTGGAGATCTCTGTCTTGACTGCAGAGTCTCCGCACACCTAAATATACATTTTAATAGTATATAATGGAGGAACAGATGGTAGTGGCTGGAAAATGGGGAGTACTTACTACAAAATGGGAGTGGTTAAGGGAGGTGTTAGGAGGGGTTAAGGGAGGAACGTACAACCACAGAAAAAAAGTGAGCCCATTCCAATTCACAAACCACACTTCTAACGTTACTACAGTCAAAAAAAGGGCCCAAACAGTTATAAATGTACTTAAGCTCGGAGCAGGAGTAGGTTCAGGTCCACACATGGCAACCACGGCTACTGCAACACCCTTCAATAGAAAATTATAGAGGTAGGTAAAATAAAATCCCATAGGAAATAATGTTGCATTAAATGTTTCAACTTGTAGAAAATGTATATTATTTTAATTTAACGTTAAAATATTATCTAAAACAGATTTTTTGTTTACATTTAACACAGTTCAATATTTTTTATTTAATAAAAAAATTAATGTAACATCAATTTTTATTAAAATATAATTACATTACTTTTGTACCATCACTTTCAGTAAGTTCTAAAGATAATAAAGATTTTTTGTTTTACTTTAAAATAGACTTTCTTAGATAATTTAGGCTTGAGAAAATAATTTTAATTCAAATGATAGTAAAAATAATTACATTTTAAATTTAAATGACGCTATTAATGCTGTAACCTTTTTACATTGTTCTAAAATTAATATAAATATATACAATTGTGTAGCATTAATTGCAATATTGTTTCTATTTTTTATTGTTTAATAAACCTTTACATTATTTCCCATACTTTACCATACAGAAATCTTTGCCTTGGTGGCAGAGACCTCTGCCCACTTCTGAAAAGGTAAGCTAGTAACTGTAAACTGTTATCTTAGGTTTTTACATAGCTATTACACAATTAAATATATTACATGAAAATTATTTTTTAAAGTTTTTTTTTGTTTATTTATGATTTTCACAATTGAAACATAAATGCGTCATTACCTTCACTTCATCACATCATCTTATACATAGCACATCAATCCCTCCGGCCATGATCCTCGCCATGCAACCCACTCAGTGTATATATTTGGAATGTTATAATGCAGTGTATGCTCCCTAGGACTATTAAACCACAGTTCCAGTTGACATGAGGTACATTGTAAATGGTGCCCATATATCTTTGGGTCTCAATGCCGCTGTTATTTCCTCTGCATATATATCTAGCTGGTCTCTACAGTATGCCACATCCACTAATGATTGAGCAAATTTAGGTGCTCTTTTTTTCCCCAGTTTAGCGCTATCCTCCTTTACGCCAGTAACAAAGTTACCACCGCTAATTTGAGGTTGGGGGGTTGTAGTGTATTGACAAGGCTCAGTAAACAAAGATGCGTCTCCATTACTATAATGGAAAGGGCCTGTGTTACTTGGTTCCAAAACTGTTGTACTCTGTCACATTCCCAGGCCATGTGTATAAAATTAGCGTTCGGTGTGCTACATCGAACGCATTGTGCGGACTCACGCAGTCAGTATCTGTGGAGCTGCAGTGGTGTGTAATATATTTGTTGTAGGTATTTAAAATGTACAATCCTTAAGTTGCAGTTGGCCGCTAGGCGGCCTGTGAGAGTACAGCAGAATGACCAGTCCTCTACAGTGGCAGGATTAGCACCGTGTTCCACCTATCTATCAGTTTTGCCTGAGTTGGAGGAGTGTCCCTTTGTGCCGCGTTGTATAGCCTAGTTATCAATTGTTTGCGCAAGCTACTCATGAGTGGATATTGGAGTGTTCCAAGCATGTCTGGTGCATCAGGAAATTGAGGATACAGTGTTTTTAGTGCTTCACGTAGTCGGCAGAATGCGAACAGTAAGGAGCATATTCACAAGGACTTATCGCCGAGTTATCGCCACCTTAGTGCATTAAAAGTGGAGACAGATTTATCGCCCCATTCACAAGCGGGTGCAAACTGCAGACATCGCCAGTATACCCGCGATAACTGCCGCAAATTTTATCTCCACGGGTGACACCACCAACCAACCCTAATGAGATGCAGAGTAGGCGTTCCCGTGCAAAAACCCACGAAAACACCACTACACCACTTTCACAACGAACTGCTAGATTCGCGATGCGAGTCAAAACCATGCGATAATCCGTGGTAGCAGCAGGTATTTAACACCTGCCTCTTGCTGGTGTTAAGCAGGACGACTACCTGCAGTAGGCAACGGAGCCCCACACACAGCCACACCTGAAGAACAACCGACGCCATGGAGCTACCCATCATGCAGCTTGGAGCCACAACAGGGCCACAACACCCACCGCCACCACCACCACCCCCAGGACCCAGACCGGCACTCCCACCGGACCACCACAGAGGCAGCGCAGAGTAAGACAGCTGACCTACCAAAAACGCACTAGTCTCACAGACCTAACGCCTGAGGAAGTCATTGCCCACTACAGGCTCAAAAGGACAACCATCCTCCGCATCATGACCCACATTGGCCACAGGCTGACGGCCCCAACACAGTGGACAACCAACATCCCTCCGCAGACAAAGCTGCTGGCTGTGCTGCACATGTTTGCCTCTGGTACCTTCCAACCAACAACGGCCAGAGTCGGAGGAGTCTCACAGCCAGCCCTATCAAAGTTCCTCACACCTGTCCTGGATGCCATCATCAGCTTCATACCCCAGTACCTTCACTTCCCCCACAATGCGCAGGAACAGCTGGAGACCAAGCAAAGCTTCTACGCCATTGCTAGTTTCCCACATGTGTTGGGGGCCATTGACTGCACACATGTCCTACTTGTGCACCCTGCGGACACTGCACACATCTACCGCAACAGAAAGCACACGCATTCCATCAATGTGCAGGCAATAGTGGACCAACGGGAAATGTTCACCAATGTCGTCGCAAACTACCCAGGCAGTGTGCACGATTCCTACATCTTCCGACAGTCCATCATCAACCAGTGCTTCCAGGATGCCACCTATGGAACTGGACTGCTCATTGGTAAGTACCAAATCAACACACCACACACCTCAAAGCCACCATCACACAACGCACAACTGTGGGAATGCACACATGACCAAACCACATACGGCATGTCAATCAACATGCCCACCTACCAGACACGACAACACAACTCCATTGGGATCCTGGGCTTCCCATGTACACAAGCCAGCTATACCATGGCACCACAGCCACACAACAGCTGAATGTGTGGAGAGGCAGAAAGCAGGCATGTGCGAAGGATGCAAGTGACCCATGAATGGGAATGTACACACCGACAAGTGTGGCGTGAATGTGCTGGACAGACCTGGGTATGCAAACCACAGATATGTCCATGTAGTCATTAACTGCTGGTGTCTGTGAACAGTGGACGCAACCATGTCACCCCAGGCTGTGGGTTAGATCGCGGAAATGTCGCTCGCTGCGTCCCCCCTTGTGTGCATGAGCGTAGTGGGTTGGCCCGGCTGACGGCAGGCCTGCGCAGGGGTGTGGATAAAAACACCGTGGTGCTGAGCGTGGTCCACTCCCGGAATGGCCAACATCACTGCCAGGGTGGCGCCTCTCAGCCCGCCATGAGGCCGACGCCGTGAGCAGCAGGGCCTGCGCACCTGTGTGCCTGCTGCACCCCAGGCCGCTGATATCCAGACCCGGCTTGCCCGCCCCAGCGCTCCAAGGTCGCACTGCTCAACTGCCCACACCATTGTGTGTCAAAGAGGGCCCACCACGTGCCGGTGCTAGCTCCAAGACCCATGCCCGTGACCTCGGCAGCCTCCTCAGACCATCGCTGTCCTCCTTGACACAGGCCCCCAGAAGTCCTCATTCGTTGACATACTCCACCACTGCAGCCGGCCTACACTGCAGGCCAGTATGTCCCACATCTAGAACTGAGTCTTCATTAATCAATGGCAGAGTTCATGCCAGTGAACGCAGGGAGAGGAGTGAGAGAAAGATGCGTTTCAGTCCGTTGGAAACACGGATCACCGTTACGGAGGAGGTCTACCACTAGCAAGGACTGACTGGTGCCACTAACCCTGTGCGCCGTGAGTCACCGTCAGCCTCCGGCAGAACATTGTTGGTGTCTGAGCCTGTAGCCTGGGGGTTGTCATCAGCAACTGGCAGGTACGGACTTGGTGTTTGGCATGAGTCTGTGGCATTCATAGCCGCCATGTTGCCGAACACAGCTGGTATGTGCCCTCTGCATCATGCCCTGGGGGTACACCTCCCACTCTCCCCCGAGACACTCCGCGAAAACCACCTTTGATACATACGAGACCCTGCTCTGCCCTCATGACCCTACCCCAGTGTCCCGCAAGTCAGTGTCCCGTGGTGGTAGGCCCGTGTGCCGCTGTGCATCCGGGGCCACTAACTCAAGTCATGCTCCCTTGCTGTTCGAACATTGCATTCCTGAGTGCCTGATGACTGTTGAAGTTGTTGCCAGGACCAGCTACTCCCTGAGGGCTGGCTTACACTCACCCCACACACAGTCAGCACAGGCGTCACTGGACTAGTGGGCCTGCCAACACATCATGCCGAACCAAGTATTGACTCTTTTCTCTCTGCACAGTCACAGGTGATCAAGGATATGCACTCTGCCCTTGGATGATGACACCCCTCCGAGACCCGAACACACCCGCCCAGAGGCAGTACAATGCGGCCCACATACGCACCAGAGGCATCGTGGAACGCACATTTGGCGTGTTGAAATCACGTTTCAGGTGCCTGGACGTCACAGGTGGAAGGTCCTGTACAGCCCAGACATTGTGTGCAAGATGATCGTTGCATGTTGTGTGGTGCACAACATCTGTGTACGCACCAATGCCCCATGGATCCAAGTTCCAGAAGTACCGGACGATGATGAGGACGATGGGGCAGGTGGCCCATATCCCACTGCAGCTGTGGCAGGAATAGCCCATAGGGACACCCTCATTGCCAATTTCTTCACATGAGCAAGTCACATTGTGGCCGTCCCTGGCAATCATTGGACAGTACAAAATGTCCACAAGCACAGCATGTGTGAATAAAAAATATTTGCAGGTTACAGGTTGTACTTGTGCATTGTCATGTCACAGTTTCCTGCTGTGCCGATGTGATTTGCCATGTTGTGCACATATGCGGCACCAGTTGTGTCCTGTGTTCCATTGCGGAGGTGTTGCTGTTTGTACCAGGATGTTGTCAATGTCGAGGTGCACTTATTCTTATGTGCGTATGCTGCACGGTGGGTGAGCCGCTCCTGCGGCTCTGATTTGGCTGCCACTTATCCCTTTCATGCGGTGTGCCTTTCAGTTCTGTGCTTCCACAGTGCTGAGATGTTGCAGACTTGGGTAACTTGTGCTCTTTGTCGAGTTGTGACTCTTGGGCATGGTTTGTCCGCAGATGTGTTGTTGACATCAGGGGTTGTTTGTGCAGGTGGTTGTGTCCAAGTGTGACCTGCTCCTTTCCGGTTGTGGTCCTCACTCAGCCACCTCAGTGTCGTGCCGTGAACATTGTCATGATGATTGGACTGCAGCCATGCTACTCGTCATGTGGTGTCTCTTGCATTGTCAGTGTGGCTGACGTATATGCATGTTTGCTGTGTTTCGCACGTGTGCATGTGTTGGTTGTGTGATTGTTGATGTGTTGGGTGGGTGCCCCTTTGGGCACATGGTGTACGTGGGACTACTTGGTGTTTGTGTGCGTGCTGAAGTGTTCCCATGGGATCAGAGACATGATCCTGAGTCATTGTGGGTGTGCAGTGTGCTCTGCTTAATTGTGCATGTGTGCCATTGTGCCCATCTCCCCCGTCCCCCCACTCCCTGGTCGGTACGCACCCTGTTGATGTAGTGTCGGGTCATGTTGGGCAGTGTCCGGATCCCCAACTCCTGTCGCCGTCTCCCGACTGATGACTGTGGCCACCATCTTCTCCATGTCATTCAGCTCCTGGTGTTCTGCTGGCCCCGCTCCTCCGAAGTGCTTTGCTGCTTTCGTGTTGGCATCGAGTTTCTGCTTGGTTTTGCCATTCACATCAATCCAGCGCCTCTTGTCCTCTTCCATTGTCCTCCTCGGCGCTGCGACGGCATTCACATGGTCCGAGATGGTGTGCCATCTTTGCCTCTTTGTTGCCAATGACACGTTGGAGGTGACGTACAGTTGGTGGTGGTGTTCTATCTCATCCGTGACGATAATCGTGTTTTCCTGCAGACTGTACCCCGTCTTCCTCTTCTTCTTCTCATTGCCCTTCCACGACCCCTGGATTCCTGGGTGTTCCTCCGTGGGGATTGTGGGGTTCATGTTGTCCTCTGCAGTCGGTCAGGGTGCATCCGTGGTACTCCGCAGTTCATTTCCTTTTTGGTGGCATTTTCCATATGCTGTTCTTGTGCTTTTTACCTCTTTACGCATGGGTATTGCTGGCCTCTCGCTGGTTATCACTGTTTTCTTATCGCGTTTGGGCCCATCGCGTCTTTTTACGCGTTGGGGTTTGTGTTTTTATCGCTGTCGCGGTGGTTGTATCATGGACATTGGCCGCGGTTTCAGGAGGCTATCGCATGGTACCGCCATGTTGTGAATTCCACGTTGACACGGGGTTATTTTCCAGCGATAGACTGCGATGTGTGAAGTTGCGTTAACATTTTTTGGAGATGTTTAGCGCACGTTCTTGTGAATATACCCCTGAGAGTGGTGTGCTGCAGTACGCTGATAAAATTGTGTCCAGCGTCATAAACTTATCCTCTGGAAAGGCATCCTCCATTGTCACCAAGCCTGCTTCTGTCAGGATGGCAAGTGATTTGGGTTCTTGTGTTACAGAAATATTTGGGTGGTGGAGCATGGGCATTGCTGGTGCATACAGCAGCAGCTTTCCGGCCCTCACACCTAATTCCTGCCAAGCCCATGTGGTGCTCCTTATTATTTTGTGCTTGAGATTCTCTGGCTGTGCATATGGTAGGATGGCTGTAAGTGGTATGCGATGTGCATTGTCGCTTTCAACCACTATATGTGGGAGGTAGGGAGGGGGGAAGGGCCAATAATACACTAAATGTGCTTGTGCACATAGATAATAAAGTTGCATATCTGGGGCACCAGAACCCCCCTGTACATAAAGTTTAGTAAGTGTGCCCCAGCTGCAGCGAGCCTGTTTACCCGCCCATGCAAGTGTTATTAAATGAGATCTAAATGTCTTAAAAAAGACCTTGGGCAGGACTATAGGGATATTAGTGAATAGGTACAAAAAGCGTGGAGGGTTGACCATATTCATCACTGCCACTCTATCTGCTAGTGACAGGGGAAGTCTTATCCATGTTTTCACTTGGTCCCTAAGTCTGGAAATGGCTACGCCATATTTCTGTTTAATAACTACCTCAGGGTCTCTATGGACCAATATTCCGAGATACTTGGTGGCTCCGTGCTCCATTCAAGGGGAAATTCCATAGTGTGTCACTCAGTGTTAGGCGTGAGAGGAAATATGGTTGATTTGTCCCTATTTATAGTTTGTCCTGAGTATCTTTAATTTTTTATGTACACCCGTATAAGAGGGGCCAGTCTCTTGGCCGGGTCCCGGACATATAGCATCATATAATCTGCGTAGAGGGAAATGGCAAGGGGGCATTCTCGAAATCCCAGTGCCTCGTCGGAGTGTTTTTGTCGTATCATACACGCCAGTGGTTCTAGTGCCTTAGCGAAAAGTATCGTCAACAATGGCCAACCTTGTCGCATTC
This sequence comes from Calotriton arnoldi, assembly GCA_963921515.1. Classification (NCBI taxonomy): domain Eukaryota; kingdom Metazoa; phylum Chordata; class Amphibia; order Caudata; family Salamandridae; genus Calotriton; species Calotriton arnoldi. Next base: position 170,876 of record CAWUFW010017657.1, on the reverse strand, counting down.
CCCTACCAATCCCCAGTAATGTCGAGGTGTTGCAGTTGAATCTTATCCTAGGCAGTGGGTCTGTGTATAACAGTCATATCCACTGTGAAAAGACACTAGGTATCCTCACCCGATGTAACATAGCGAACATATACTCCCAATGCATAGAATCGAAAGCTTTAGCAGCCGCTAACAAGACCACTGACACTTTTACTGTAGGGTTCATCTTATGGAGAACCGCAAAGAGTGTGCGGAGATTGTGGAAGGTGGAGCGATATGGCACAAACCCATATTGATCCGGCAGCACTAATGTAGGGAGAAGTGTCTATATTCAATAGTGATAGTGGCCTGTAGGATCCACATTGTGAATGTGTCTTGCCCGGCTTTAAGAGGGTTATTATGAGTGCTTCATGTATAGTTGGGGGCAACATTTGTTTCTCGTAAGCCTCTATATTTACTGCATGTAGTTGTCGAGCTAAGAGATCCACAAACTCCTTGTAGAATTCGCTAGGAATGCTGTCACTACCTGATGCCTTACCATTCCGCAGAGTAGCTGTAGCATCTCGTACTTCGTCTAGAGTTATGGGTTGCACCAGAAATTCCTTCTGTCCTCGGGAGAGCCATGCCATTGTTATTTCATCGAGGTATGCAGTAGTTGCTGCTCTGGTCTAGCGTCTCGAGGGCCATATAGCTGGGAGTAGTACATTAAAAATTGTGTTATAATATCTGGGGTGTCATGAAGTAGCTCCCCCGCTTGAGATTCTATCCCACAATATAAGTCTGCGTCCGTGGTTTATCAATCTTAGAGGCTAGACTTCGATCTAGCCGGCCCCCCTCCCCATATGCCCTTGCCACCCAACATCTAGACATATGTTTCACCTCCTGCATGGCAGTTTCATTATACTCAGTGATCTGTACTCTTATTTCTGCTAGGGTACTGGGCAAGGGGTTTACCTCATGTTGCCTCTCCAGGTCCTTTAGCCTAGTCTCGATGGTTGTCATTCAGGAGCGAAGAGCCTGTACTTTCAACCGAGGCAGTATTCTCAGCGAAGTAATGCCCAATCGCCTCACGTATGCTGTTCCTGAAAACTGGGTCCAATAGAGAGGCCTGAAGTTTCCACTGGAATTGTGGGGTTTGGTGCGTGGGTATGCTCATTTCCAAAAGTACAGGGGAATGGTCTGACAATGTCTTGGGCAGGTGGGACAGGGATCCAACCCAATTTCTGGCTTCTCTCTCGACCAGCCAGTAGTCCAATTTCAACCAAGTTTTGTGAGCTGATGAGAGGTGTGTGCTCTCCCTAGTAGATGGGTGTTGTGAAATCCATGCATCAATCAGATCATGTAACTCCATTATGTCTCGTACAGCCTTAGCAGAGTGTTTACTCTGCCAGTCTACCATGGCGCTGCGGTCCAGCAGTGGGTCAAGATATGTATTTAGATCCCCATCCCAAATAATCGTCGTTGGTTGTGAAGCATAGAGGTGGGTTGTGTAGGAAGGTGGAATCTGACTAGATGGTTGCCCCCACTTTTTTTATGGTGTTTTGCTGGTTTATGACTTAGTTGGACTGGGATCCTGCTATTCAGGGCCCCAGTCTATCTGCTTTCTCTGTAAAATGGATTCCATGTGCCTTAGGCACATCTCTGATTGGGATCTGGAGTGCCCTTATAAGTCCCTAGTATATGGTATACTATGTACCAAGGGCATAGGTACCTCAGAGGCCTGCCAGGGGCTGCAGCATGTATTATGCCACCCCTGGAAGGCCATCCAAACTGACACCACAGGTCTGCTACTGCAGCCTGGGTAAGGTGGTGCATGCACCCCTTACTGTGATATAGGTTACCTATATCACGAAATACATACACACCTAGAAACCTATAAGTCACTCCTAAGGCAGGCCTTATCAATCCTAAAGGCAGAGTGCATGGTTCCTATGTGAGAGGGTGCCCCTGCATGAGCAGGGCCCCTCTGCAGCGTTCGGAGACCATCTCTGATGCTGTTTGTAGTGCAGCCTGACCATATACTCTTAAGCGCATTATATCCTCGCGGTAAAATGCTAACTTTGGAATGGCTGCACCTAAACATGTCGTGTTTGGTGTCAAACATCTTGGAATACTACCCCCCGCCAATCCTGGTGGCGGGGGTAGCATTCCACCCTTCTAGAGGGAAAGACATGTTAACTCTGGCTTACCCGGTAACTTCTTTCTGAAGCCCTGGCATCACAAAATGGATGCTGCTGCCACAGACACAAGTCTGGCCTCCTGCTGCTGGACGAAACTCCGGCAGGGGAGGCCTGGACAATAGGTTTCCTGTTGCAGGGAGGTGTGACCACCTCCCCAGACAGGATAATGTGTATTGGGGCTGGGTGGGTGCACTCTTAGAGTGCTTTGAAGTCCTGCACTGGGGGAGCAAAAGGCTCCTCTGTGCATATGCCAGTTCAAACCAGCTCAGGGGCTACCTGCCCCTGCTCTGGCGCGAACTGGACAAAGGGAAGTGGGTGTAGCCACCCCTCCCTTGACCCTCCCATAGGTGGGGTCATAGAGTTAGTCCCTCCCTGTTTTACTAGTTAAAATGGGGAACCCTTGCCACAGCAAGATTAGATTATACCTGGACGAAACTCTGACACAGAATCCTGGACCTTCGACGCTCTACTCACGATTAGAGGACTGAAGAATCTCCCTTGGGGTCAAGGAGTGACTCCCCTGCTTGGCAGGCACCAAAGAAGCATCTGTCCGGTTCGCATCACTGAAGCTCCCGTCGGACGCCGAAGTCATTGCATCACCAGAGGTGGATTCTCAGACTTCCCGAGGCTACCCTGAGTCCCCAGCAAAGCTGAGGCCCGTGGCTATCGTGGGTGACTTGAGACCGTGACCCCTGGACACCGAGCACATTTGCAAGTGCACCATCTTCTGGGTCTCCCAAGAAGTCGTGCTTTGGGCTCCGAGTAGCCCTAGCCTCCAGCACCACCTGCACCGAAGATCACTGGCCCCCACTCCACGAGTGTCCTGTAAGCCAGCTCCCCTTGCGGCGTCACGAGGCTCCTTCGCGGTCGCTAGCCCGTTGGCTAGTAGCCCTTAACGAAGGCCAATCTTTTCTTTACTTGGCAGTCTGGTTGCTCCAGGCCTGCCCTCACTTACCCTTGCTGGGTGAGTTCCCCAGACCTTGCTGGTCTGCATCATCGACGATCTACATCTTACTCGAGACTTGCCGTTGCCAAGGCTTGTTGGGTCCAATCTGGTCGCCGACACCTCTGCACTCGACAGACATCGAGCAACAGACCGAATCCTGCTCCTGGTCGCCGACAACGCCTCCTGGACCTCGTGGCTGAAGAGTCAAGACGACCGTCATTGAATCTGAAGCACTCGACATCGGTGGGCATCTGTCCATCGCCTCCCTGGTCACTGGGTAGTGACCCAGACTCTGTCCCCTCTGCTTTCAGGTTCTTCAGAACTCCGATCCACTCTTGGATCCACCCGGACACTTTTCTCCTGGTCGCCAGCAGCACTTTGCAGCAGATCGCCATAAGAACCGACGAGCGAAACCCGACCCCGAAAGGCACCTATGCACCCGGCTTCCCTGGGTGAGGTAACACGAGTACTCCGGTGCTCCCGTGGGTAGAGACTCTTCAAAGTCCTAGATCTCAAAGGGTTTTGTCCTAGTCCTCTTCTAAGTGTCCCTTTCCTCTATTTTCCCGATCCCGACTTTCTCCATAGAAGTTAACGGCGTATCGCGGTTGTGTATTTACACTGCACGCGTCTCCCGTGGGTCCCCTGTGTCACTACCTTGGGTGGTTCCTTGTGGTCCAAGCACTTCTAGAGGCTCTAGGCCTAGTGTCTAGTTCAGTCGTGGTTCGCATACCACTTTATTGGTATATGGTTTGGTACGCCCTAGGGCCCAAACGTGTATTTGTGCTATTACTGTGATTTAAGATCTTATAACCTATGTACTTCGAACTCTAGCCTCATAAAGAGACTAGAGGGGTGTGTTTAGTAATAAATACATATATTTTGAATATATACCTGGTGTGGTGCTCTTTCATTTGGTCACTCAAGAGATTATAGACTGGTAAAACAAGCTGCTTTACATTCCTTCAAGACTTAGCCTGAAGGCTGCTCTCCACAGCTACCACTAGGATAGCTTTCAATAAGGTTGTCTTTAACCTACCTACCATAAGAGTCGATTTGGACTGGTGCAAGGTGCCCACTATAATTAGTGGACAGCATATGCCAGGCCAACTTCTCACAGGTTGCTACTCATTGGTAAAAGTCAGGATCGTCTATGTTCGGTCCGTATTCACTATAGTCACCGTGGTGCCGCATAGAGTGCCCTGTATGAGTACGAAGCACCCTACGTCATCTGTCTCTGAATGTGTAAGTGTGAATTGGAGTCCTTTTTTTTACCAGTATCAGTATGGCCCTGGAGTATAATTAGTATGAGGCCGCCACTCGTGTTGTGGCCCACCGTGACCCAATGTGCGCATCAGTGGAGAGTGTAAGATGTGTCTCTTGTAATAGTGCTATCTGCACTCGCTGTCTGTCTAAGTAAGCCAGCCCCTGTCGGGTTTTTGTGGATTGTTTATTCCCCTAATATTCCAGGTTAGCAGTCTAATAGTGTCTAATATTCCCCTAATATTCCAGGTTAGTAGTCTAATAAGTGCCCCCCTGTAGGGATTTACAGGGGGGCACTTATGGTGCCCCCCTGTAAATCCCTCCACCGAGTGGCAGGCACCATGAGGCAGGAGCCGAGTGATCAGCAGGGCTCACCGCGAGTGGTGGCCTGTAGCCCTGAGAGGCAGGGACTGTTGGGGCAGTGATCCTGGACCTCAGCGTTGAGACACTATTGCCCCTTTTCGACACATATGTGGGTGATGGGTGCCCCTAAGGACCATAGAAGCAGGGGGAGAGAAAAACTCAGCCCCCATGCTGTGAAGGTGGCCCGCTGTGGTGGAACAGTGAGCAGTGCCGGAGAGAGTAAATCAGTGATGGAGGTGAAACCAGCCATTACCCTATTGTGGAGGGGCCCTACATGGGGAGTGCCTGGTTGAGATCTGGGAATTTGGCTGTGGCCCCGCATGCCTGTGGCCTCCGGTGGCCCCTTGTGAAGACTGTTGCTGCTTCCTGTCGACTGTGAGTGTGGCCTAGTTGAGTTGGGGGAGACCTGTGGGGGGTGAGAGAGCCTATTGCTTGCTGCTGGGGAATGCACTTGGGTGCTGGGACATCCTGTGTGGGCCTCAGTATGGATGGAGATAGTGGATGACCCCTTGCGGACACTTGTGAGCAGTGTCTGTAGAAGAAGCAGGATTGGCACTGTGGGCCCAGTGGATGACAGACTGCTGGGGTGAAGAACCCTGTACTGCCAAGGCAGGCTGCTGGATGATGGAGGCGCCTGGTGTGGGCACTGAGCAGATGGTGTTTGCCTAGATGCCATGTCTGACTGTTGGTTGGGGCTCTGGGAGTATGGATCTATGAACTGAACTGCCTGGAACAGGGGCCTGGGGGCTATACCTAGTCATACTGCTACCACAATGGGCAAGGAGAAGGGAGTGAAGGCTGCACAATTCAACAAGATAGACCTCTACATGGTTACTAGACCTGAGGCCCCGGTCCTTGAACCCAAGTGGAAATACTGGCAGCAATACAGGGGTCCCAAGTTGCACAGGAGGGCACGATGGACACGATGGTCATTGAAATTAATATTTTGTGCATGGACTTGTGAAAAGTGGCAGATAGAGTCATGAACACAGACGAGGATGTGTATGCCCTGAAATAGGAGAATAAGACTCTACAAACTACCATAGCTGCCCTTAAATTAGGGGTGGGCGGAATTTGCGTAGTCACGCTACGCAAAGCTCCGTGAAACGGTAAAAAATCTCCACGAGCACGCAGAGTTCCGTGAACACGCAGAATTGCTTGTTCCGCCCGTTCGCAATGCTTTTTTCCTGTTCGCGAACGCTGTTTGCGTGCTTGGGGGGGAAATATCTCGAAAACACGCATTTTGAAAGCGCGAACAAGCAAAAAATTCTGCGAAGCTGCGGATCACAGAATTTTTGGCAATTCCGCGTTCTCCGCGGAACGCGAAATTCCGCAAATTCCGCAAATTCCGCAAATTCCGCGAGCAGAACGGAATTTACCGCCTAGGCCTACCTTAAATGTAGTGCAACTCAAATGTAAGAGGGACCCTGAAGGGTGCTCCAGATGGAATAACTTATGTCTAGTGGGCGACCCTGAGTGCATGGAGGGCCCCTCAGCTGAGCTTTTGTTGGAGGACTGAATTGTGAACACACTCAGGCCCAGACAACTCTCTAAGTTTTTCACAGTTGAACGGGGGCACAGGGCGCTGGCAGCAATAGCTAGGCCTGGGACACTGCCTAGGGCACTAATAGCCCAGCTTTTCAATTATAGAGACCTTGATTTGATATTGCAACGTGCGCACACACAGTCTCCCGAGGTATGAGGACAAACAAATACTTATTTTTCCAAAATATACCGATAGGGTGTAGGACCTCCATAAGAAGTTCATGCCTGTTAAAAAGAAACTGAAAGAGCACACCATTAAATACAGTCTTTTATGAATTGCTGCAGGAGGCCATTGACTGGCTGGACTCCCTTGGACTAGACCACAGGTCAGGATCCCACGGCTGGAGGGGGGCCCAGAAACACTCAAACAGGAACAGGAAAACTCCAGTGGCATCGTTGCAGGTCCGTGAAACCATGGCAGAGGCCGTATCTTGGTCTGCCCTGATGGAATTTTGCAATCCACCCCGCTGAGCACCACCAACCAGAACTTCTTTTTGGCAAATTCAAATTGCCCCTGATACCCTGAGTGACAACATGGATGCTGGTTAGGCGACTGAAGACATGTCAGGAACTGCTGGTTTGCAGTACGGGGCCTGCTTGAGACTGCTCAGTGAGCAGGACGGGGGATGCCTGAAGTGAGTGAGAATAGGTGGCCCCTGCGATCTCCTATAGGAGGCATTTAAGCTACAATGCCGTGGCGCCCGAGGGTGGGGAGTTTAGACCAGGGTGGGAGACCAGTGTCGCTGTCTTGCCCTATTGTGTATAACTTTTTATTCTTCACAGGGGGAATGGCCTCCTAAGGGGATACAGTCTCTGTCAACTATGCTAGGACCCAAAAATCTATTTGCATGTGAAATATCTTTCTTTTCTCCACAGCTAGGGGTGGCCGAGGGCCAGACCTCTCTTGGACCTCTGGGTGCCAGATCTGGTTTGCTGCCTATTGCGGTTACGATTCCTTGGGCTGTGATTACATCTAGAATTCTTTAAGGGTACATTGTGGCGTGGACAGGAGAGCGGGGCGGTGATCAATACTTCTTTGGCAGTTGGTTGTGCCAGAGGGAATCCTGTATATTTTGCCTATGGGAGTGAAGGGGATCAGGAATTCAGAGAGAAAGCTATGGCCTGTTGTTGTTGTGTTATGTTTCGGTGCTTCATCTGTTAAGGGGCAATATGATGTTGCGAGGTGGTCCAGATACCTGATAGATATACTTATGGCAAACACAGGAACCAATTATAAGTTCCTCAGCTGGAATGTACGTGGGCTGGATAGACCAAAGAAGCTCTATAGAGTGATTGCCTATTTGAAAAGGTACAGAGTCTCACTTGCACTATTACATGAAACACACCAATGAGGGGACTGCATGGGTTGCTTAGGAAAGAAAGGAGGGGTCAAGTGTACGCCACTTCATATTCAGGATTCACTCTGAGGGGTCCTCATATGGGTAGCCCCGGAGTAGCATTTCGGATTACAAATGTCCCGGAAGACCCTGAGGGGAGATATGTTGTCTTGTCTGGCAAGACGACAAATTGAAGGGGCAGGCACTTCCAGCAAGGAACTTTTTAAGATTATAAAGAACCTAATCTCAGCACCCAAGGACGACACTGCCAACTCTAACCAAGATTTCTGCAACACTCTTGCCCACTTTTTCAAGTCCAAGGTGGACCAAATATATGACCAATTCACTACGCACAGATCAGTCCCTAATAACGCAGTACAAGTAGCTGCAGGCAAAGTGTCTTTCTTAGATTTTTCCCCGGCCTGCTCCGAGCAATTAGCTACTCTTCTCTCTTCAACCAAATCAGGATCCCCGGATGATCCTTGTCCCCCCAGGATCCTCAAAAGCATTAGCCACATTATTAGCCCTCTGCTAACTAACGTGTTCAATCAGATGCTATCGCAAGGACACTTTCCTTCAATATGGAAACAGGCTTGTATTCTGCCTCTTTTAAAAAAGCAAATCTAGAAATAACTGATCCTGCTAATTACCGTCCTATTGCTAGACTCCCTGTTCCTGCTAAAATTTTCGAGAAACGGCTAAACACTGAACTCTTCACCTTTATTGCGGAAAACGAAATCCTGGATCAGAGTCAGTTTGGTTTCAGAGCAGGTCACAGCACTGAGACGGCTCTAATAAAAACCACTGAGGAGATCCGAAAAACACTAGACAGGCGGGGGTCGGCAGCCCTCGTTCTCCTCGACCTGTCCGCGGCATTTGATACCATGGACCATACGATTCTGGTCAAACGTCTAAAAACCATCGGGATAGGAGGAAGGGCCCTTTCCCTTTTAACGTCATTCCTTTCGGACCGAATACAAACTGTGCAACTGGGCAATTTTAAATCTGCACCCTTCATCCTGCCATGTGGGGTGCCGCAGGGGTCCTCGTTGAGCCCCACGCTTTTTAATATTTACGTCTCTGAACTAGCCTCTCTGATTAGAAGTTTTAACTTATGTCCCACCTCTTATGCCGACGACACTCAGCTGGTCATCTCAGCAGTGGACAAGGACATCAACTATTCCACCAAACTTCGTGATTGTATGGTCTCCCTGAGCGACTGGATGGGTAGGTACTGCCTTAAGCTGAACTCAGGAAAAACTGAGGTGGTGCTATTTGGAAACCTCTTCCCCCAGTGGTCACCAGTTTGGTGGCCGGACACACTGGGCACTACTCCTACACCAGTGGCCAAGGCTAAGAATTTGGGGGTCATTATAGATGATAAACTCAACATGAAGTCCCAAGTTTCAAAGGTGGTCTCTTCCGCCTTTCTCACGATTAAAATGGTGCGGAAAATTCTGCCTTTCATTCCTATAAACACTAGAAAAACAGTGATGACCTCCCTTGTGTTGTCCAAATTGGATTACTGTAATGGACTGTACATCAACCTACAATCCAACTTACTCAGAAGGTTGCAGGCAGTACAGAACGCCGCGGCTAGACTGGTCCTGGATGCTCCTAAATATCAGTCTATTAGAGCAGGCATTCAGGAACTACACTGGCTACCAGTCGGCCAGAGGATCAAATTTAAGGCACTTTGCACGGCCATTAAGGCCCTGCATGGAGAAGGACCACGATTTCTGCTGGACCTCTTCAGCTGGTACTCTCCCAACAGATCGCTTCGTTCAGCCAATGCCTTCCTGATGCTCACCCCCAGAATTAAAAGGACTAATTGGGGGGGAAGGAGTTTCAGTTATAAAACTATAAAGGAGTGGAATGCCCTTCCGCTCCCTCTTAGGAAGTCCTCTTCCTTGTTTGAGTTCAGGAAACTGCTCAAAACATGGCTTTTTAGAAACTAGCTTTTCTGATACAGTTTCTGGAGACCGTGAGCGCCTAGACACCTCCTGGTAGTAGTACGCGTAATAAATTGTTATAACATAACATAACATAACCCTGGACGCCCACAAACTCTGCCTCATTAATGTGTATGCACCTAAAGTGGACAGAGATAACTATTTTGGGACGGTGCTATTGGCAGTGCAGGGCCACATGGAGATGGAGGTCATCTTGGCTGATGACCTTAATTGTGTGGTAGACGGTGAGGTAATAGGTCCCCACCTAGATGAAGCACTAAGCCCAATATGACTGAAGCGCTTAATTAGGAGATGACAAGCGTAGGGCTGATAGATATATGGCAGATACAGCATCCACAGACTCTAGCTTACTTCTTCTACACCCCAGTGATAGGCACACATAGTAGGATGAACTACTTCCTGATACAGGTAGATGCTGCACAGCGAGCGACCGACTCAGTCTATTTGGCTCACAACCTGTCGGACCACTTGCCCCTACTGATCACATATTCACTGGCTAGGCCGGTGCCTTGAGTACTGCGGTGGTTACTGAGAGTAGAGGCGCTGGTGGATCTGGTGTTTGCGGGGGTACAAGCAGAAGCTTTCATTGAATATTTTGTGACTAATTGGGGTAGTGCACTGCATTGAGCAGTGGAGTAAGACGCGATGAAAGTGGTCTTAAGGGGAGTGTCTATTACTACTTCAAGGGTATACAGCAGATGTTAGAGAGGGGCCCTGGCACAGCGGGAGGAGAACTTGGCTGCCTTGGAGGCAATGCTGTTGACAGGAATAAGGCAGGGCTCGGCAACATATACACACCCTATGGGACCAGTTAGAGTAACATGTGCGGCTCTCCTAAAGAAGGAGATTGCACATGGAGGGTGACAGAGCACTGCGCATGCTGGCTCTGCTGGTAAAAAATGAAACTTGCACACAACCAATCCTGTCTGTCTGAGACCAGGCGCGATGTGAAGTCTACACCCAATAGGCAATAAATGGGGTTTTTGCATAGCACCTGCGAGTGGTATATGCTGCATCCTGACAGACTAATGACTCCCTGGTTACTAACTATGTAACTGAGCTACCACTAATGCAGCTCACTGAGGTGGGGCGAGCAGAAGCCAGGGCTCCGCTGACCAAACAGGAGATTCTCTGTGTGATGGACTCCTTGAAGACTGCCAGGGCTCCGTGGGGGGGGGGGGGGAAATTGACTCCCGGCTGAGTTTTATAAAGCTTTTTCTGGGGCGTTGGCTGATAAGCTGTTGCCGGTTTATGCGTGGACCTTAAAGAGATGAGTGCTCCCAGACTCCATGAGAGAGGCTCTTATAGTTTTGGTGCTGAAACCAGGGAAAGATCCTTTAGAGGCTGCGTCCTATTGCTCACTCTCAGGGGGATATTCTCAGGAACGTGTAATAATCATCGCCAAAAAAGGGCAACGCACGTTTTCATATCGCCGTCTATCGCGGGAAAATAACTCCGTGTTAACGTCTTATTCACAACACGGCGGTAACATGCGATAGTCTCCCGAGAACGCGTCAAATGTCCGCGATAACATTACCGCGATAACATTACCAGGACAGCGATAGAAATACAAACCCGAATGCGTTGGGCCCAACTGCGATAAAAAAGTTACCGAGAAGCAGCGCCAGGCCTGCAGGTCACACAAGTCAGGCTGCAAAAATCAGTATAAAGCGGCAACAAAAAACCCAAACAGAAAACAAACAACTGCGAAGCACCATGGAGCAAGTACAGAGGCCAACCAGAACCCCACAAGCCCCACGGAGGACCAGCCTGGGACCCCGGGGTCAGGGAAGGTCAAGGAGAAGAAGAAGAGGAAGACGCAGTTCAGTCCGCAGGAAAACAGGATCCCGATAACGGAGGTGACACTCCCACCATCTAATTGCCATTGGTGAAATTGTCAGCACTAAATTTTGCACTTACACTTGTCAGAGCGATGTGCTAATGCAGAGGAGTGACATGCACACAGGGAATGTGTCTTGGAATGAATTTATTTGCACATGCTGTGCCTGTGGTCATTTTGTCCTGTCCCATGATTGCTAAGGACAGTCCCTATGTGACGTGCTTATGTGAAGCAATTGTTAATGATAGTGTCCCTTCGGGCTATTCCAGCTGCTGCTGCACTGGGGTGTGGTCCACCTGCCTCATCCTCATCATCATTGTCAGGAATTACGGACGTAGTGCGCCTGCCTAGGAGAGTAAAACTACATTTCCCATGAGGCTGGGGGATGGGAGGAGTCAGCGTCCTTAAAACGTGGTCGAACGCACACGGAAGCGTGCGTAATTCTGGACTTCAGACTTCAATTCAGAGCGGGAGACTTGGAAGCAGGAAGCAGTGAATGGCGCTAGCTCGGCTGAGCTAGGATCCTGCATCTTTCCCGAGGACTAGGGATTTAGAGGGCGCTCTCGCCGGACTGGGTGAGTGTTGGCGTCCTGTGTCAAAAAACTCGGAGGAGTTTTCAGTGGATCTGACGGCGTCACACCGGATGGTGAAACGCACATTGAGAACAAAGTGAGCTAGCAGCGGTTATAATACCGCGGATTAGGGTTAGAAGCGCTTTGACTGTAGACGGCCTTCACAACGGACGGTGAAGGCGCGTCACACTTGATTAGGAGCTATGGTGTAAGCCAAGAAAACACTTAACTGTTTACAGTGGCTTTTGCCCCTACTGTGACCTTTCTTTTGGGTGCTGCCATTTGCGGTGAGGCAACCGCTGTTTATTCATTTGTGTTAGGGAACCGCGACATTGGGGATACTTGTGTCTGTTCTACCCACGATGAACTCTTATCTAATTCTCCACTGGAGTTTATAAGACTCCAAAGGGCTGAAGGGTTTCAGCTTCAAGTTTGTTTCTTAGTTTTGAAAAGCGGACTTACCTATTTTCGGATACCCGTGTAATTCTGGTACTGGATGATTGTAAGGTGAGGTGACTTGATGTTTCATGCACTTGTGTCTAAGGTAGTGATGGTTTTAGTGAGACCTTACCAGAGTAGTTATGTATACATGTGTGTGTAATAATACCTGTTGTTTTTTCTTATAGGTTCACTTCCCTGCGGTTCCCTACCCTTCCCTTTCCCTCACTTGATTGCCCTAACGCTCTGTACAAATCTATTCAGAGATTGGGGAAATCTTGTGGTGGACCCCTTATAGCGTCATCCGGATCCTGAGGAGTACAAGACCTGACAGAATTACGCACCCAAGATAGGTTACTCCTCCCGGTCCGGGCGAACCTATAAATGGCGTCTATGGACGATGTGGTTAGGGCATTGACTTTAGTACAACAGGAATTAGCGGCTTCTAGGCTGGAAACAGCGGCGCTACGGGATAGAGTGGACAAGTTAACCAGGAACCCTTTTGACGTTTCTGTCACTAGTACTCCCCAGATACAGGTGACAGTTCCCCCCCGATTCCTCTAGCCAGCCCTGAAAGGTATGATGGAAATCCTTTGAAAATACAAGTGTTTTTGACGCAAATAATGCTCCATTTCTCTTGTAAGCCTTCATCGTTCCCCAACAATCATTCCAGAGTGGCATTCGCGATTTCTTATTTGATAGGCGATGCGGCTAACTGGGCTGTTCCACTGGTTAGGAACAACGACCCAGTATTGTCTGATTGGGAGGCTTTCAGGGCGGCGTTTGAAAAAGTGTTTGATAGAAGAACCACTACATTCAGCGCAGACCGAGAATTGTTGGAGTTGAGACAAGGGAGACATGATCTAGTAACATACCTTACATCTTTTAACAGGTTGGTGGCTGAAGCCGCATGGCCAGAAGAGAAGAGAATGTCTCTGTTCTATCAAGGCTTACGCGATGACCTGAAAGACGTGATAGCACAAATCGACCCGCAACCAGTGACCTGTGCTGATCTGATTAGTTTGTCTTTGAGGCTCGATGGGCGGATGTCAGAGAGAGGCGAAAGGCATAGAGGAGACAGGTCCTCCTATAGACCAGATAAAAACCCCAGGAAGGAAACACATAGCAACGAATCCCTTAGTGAGCCAATGGAGATAGGAGCTATCAGGGCCCCTCTCTCAAGAACTGAGAGGGAGAGCCGTCGCACACAGGGGTTATGCATGTACTGTGGTAGGAAAGGGCATTACGTACGTGAATGTCCCTCAAAGCCAAAGACTCAGAGCTATCCATACAAGCCTAAGAAAGCAACAGTGTCGGTAGTTGGCACGGAGTGTGGGGAGAGTTCGCCATTCAGGAGCCTGCAGTCAGGGGATAAGGAATGGAAGATTCCATCGTTATCGATAGAACCGGTGAAGGATACAGAGTCACACATAGTTTTGGCCGTGGGCCTGGAGTACCAGCAACAGATTCACCAGGTTTTAGCCATGTTGGATTCAGGAGCCACGGGGAATTTTATTGACAGCGGGTTGGTGAAGCATTTGGCTGTGGGTAGTGTTCCTCGTGAGATCCCAGAGGAGGTTTTGGCTGTGGATGGGAAGCCGTTAAAATCAGGGCTGTTGAAGGAAAAGACCGAAATCCTCATGCTTTCTATAGATGATGGGAGGAGACAACATTTGGAGGCGATATCCCTAAACATCATCGATGCTCCGCAATATGAAGTGATTCTGGGTATGCCGTGGTTTTGTCATCATAACCCAACCATAAACTGGAAGGACAAGACAGTACAGTTCTTGTCCAAGGAATGTGCGACTCACTGTGTACAGGGTCTAACGTCACAAGCTATCGCCCTGACGCACCCTTTTTGTGTGGCTACTGCGGTAGAGAAGGAAGTGGTCTTACCTCCCGAGTATGTACAGTTTGAGGATGTGTTTAGTAAGACGAAGGCAGAAAGGCTACCGCCCCATAGACCCTATGATTGTCGTATAGATCTGATTGAGGGGCGCACATCCCGGCTTGTAGGGTGTATGCATTATCTGAGCCCGAAACACGTCATCTTAGGGAATACCTGGATCATTTCTTGGAGATAGGATTCATCAGGCCTTCTCGGTCTCCAGCAGCCTCACCTCTGTTCTTCATAGCCAAAGCCAGTGGCGAGTTGAGGGCCTGCTGTGATTATAGAATGTTAAATAAAAACACCATCCGGAATAGGTACCCTTTGCCTCTTATCCCTGTTCTGCTGGATCAAGTGCGCGAAGCTACTATTTACACGCGGTTAGATTTAAGAGGGGCATATCATTTGGTCCGCGTTAGAGAGGGTGATGAGTGGAAAACAGCTTTCAAGACGCGTTTCGGTCTGTTTGAATACACTGTAATGCCGTTCGGGTTGTGCAACGCCCTGGCGGCATTTCAGTATTTTCTGAACGATGTTTTGAGGGAGTACGTGGACCGTTTTGTGGTTGTATATATTGATGATATCCTCATCTACTCTGGGTCCACTGAGATGCATAAAAGACATGTGGTATTGATACTGAAAAAACTACGTGAATTCCGCTTGTATTGCAAATTGAGCAAGTGTGAGTTTGGGGTGCGTGAAGTTGAGTTCCTGGGTGTTATCCTGTGTCCCGAAGGATTGAGCATGGCAGAGCGCAAGGTGCAGGCAGTACAGGAATGGCCCACCCCAAGGTGTCTGAGGGACATACAGTGCTTCCTGGGTTTTGCGAATTACTACCGCAGGTTCATCATTCATTTTTCACAAGTAGCGGCTCCTCTTACCAGATTGCTTCGTAAGGGGGTCCCTTTTGTATGGAATGAAGAAGCCTCAACAGCATTTGAGTACTTGAAACAGGCATTTACCAGCGCTCCTGTGTTGAGGCATCCTCAATTAGGGGTCCCTTTCATTGTGGAAGCAGACGCCTCGGACGAGGCTGTAGGCGCCATTTTGTCACAAAGGGATAAAGACACTGGCCAGCTACATCCAGTAGCATATCTTTCCAAAAAGCTCACAGCGGCTGAAAAGAACTACACCATAGCTGAAAAGGAACTACTGTCCATAAAGAAGGCCTTTCAGGAATGGCGACATTATTTGTGGGGGCACGTCATCCAGTCACAGTATATTCGGATCACCGTAACCTACAATACATGAAAACCGCCAGAACACTCACTCAGAGACAAATGAGATGGACTTTGTTCTTTGCGGAATACGATTTTATTATCACCTTCAGACCCGGGACAGACAACCGTAAGGCAGACTCTTTATCACGACAGGACTCCGTAGAGGGGTCTTTCAACATCGAACCCAAGGCAATCATCAACCCCGCTAGGGTTATCTGTGTTCTGAAGGTGGATAAATTCCTGGATGAGGTAAAAGGGAACAAAACCAAAGAATGGTGGGAGAGATGGGAAAAAGAGAATGCGATGCATAGCCTTAAACAAGGTCTACCTTTTTGGAACGGTCGGTTGTACCTCCGGTCAAAGGTAGTACAGAAGAAGGCGTTTGAGTGGTGTCATGTATCCCCATTGGCAGGACACCCAGGAATCCTAAAAACTACTCAGTTGGTACAAAGGCATTTCTGGTGGATTACACTGGTCAAGGATGTTCGCGCATGGGTACAACAATGTGAGGAGTGTGCAAGAGGAAAAGGTGAGAACACCAAGAAAAAAGGAAAACTCATGCCGTTGCCCACTCCTATGCAGCCTTGGACGAATATCAGTCTTGATTTCATCACCGGTTTGCCTATGGATCAGGGATGTTCGGCCATTCTGGTGGTAGTGGATAGCCTAACAAAACTAGGACATTTCATCCCGTGCAAGAATTTACCAACGGCAAGTCAGACCGCACAACTAGTGATGGATCATGTCATCAGACAACATGGATTGCCCAAAGTGATCGTGTCTGATAGGGGCCCTCAGTTCATCGCAAGTTTCTGGAGAACGTGGTGTAAGGCTCTAAAGATAGACTCAGCTGTCTCGACTAGCTTCCATCCCCAAACAGATGGTCAGACGGAGAGACTAAATCAGACACTAAAGAAATACCTGAGGTGTTATGCCATGGAAGCGCAGGACTCCTGGGTGTCTTTGTTATGGATGGCGGAGTTGTCATACAATAATACGGTACATTGTTCTATAGGAATGACTCCCTTCGAGGCGAACTATGGATATTGTGCAAAGACCCTGCCCATTGACATACCGGATGACATTGCGAATCAGCCATCTGTGCAGGCACACATTAAATTGCTACACTCTGTCCAGAAGAAAGCAAGGCGCCATTTGGTGGTGGCAAAAAGGGTGTACAAGGAGTGGGCAGACCGACACAGAACGGAAGGCCCGAGTTATCAGATTGGAGATAGGGTTTGGCTCTCCACTAAAAACATTAAGTTCAAGCTTCGCAGCATATTCCATCCGAGATACATCGGCCCATATACCGTGGTGCGACAAGTGAACCCTGTGGCCTACCGACTAAGGCTGCCTGGCAGCCTTCGCATACATCCCGTGTTCCACTGTAGCCTCCTGAAACCTGCCACAGGGGCTCGGAGAATGGCAGTCCCTCCGGTGGTTTGTGAGGACGGTGCGGAGTATGAGGTGCGAAAGGTGCTGGACTCGAAGTATCGAAGGGGGTACTATGGTATTTGATCTCTTGGAGGGGGTATTCCTCTGAGGACGATTCGTGGGAACCCTGTTCCAATGTACATGCCCCGGTAGCGGTGAGGTCCTTCTACCGCAGGTGGCCGAACAAGCCTGGATCAAGGAGGCGCTTGTGAGGAGGGCCTGCTGTCAGGAATTACGGACGTAGTGCGCCTGCCTAGGAGAGTAAAACTACATTTCCCATGAGGCTGGGGGATGGGAGGAGTCAGCGTCCTTAAAACGTGGTCGAACGCACACGGAAGCGTGCGTAATTCTGGACTTCAGACTTCAATTCAGAGCGGGAGACTTGGAAGCAGGAAGCAGTGAATGGCGCTAGCTCGGCTGAGCTAGGATCCTGCATCTTTCCCGAGGACTAGGGATTTAGAGGGCGCTCTCGCCGGACTGGGTGAGTGTTGGCGTCCTGTGTCAAAAAACTCGGAGGAGTTTTCAGTGGATCTGACGGCGTCACACCGGATGGTGAAACGCACATTGAGAACAAAGTGAGCTAGCAGCGGTTATAATACCGCGGATTAGGGTTAGAAGCGCTTTGACTGTAGACGGCCTTCACAACGGACGGTGAAGGCGCGTCACACTTGATTAGGAGCTATGGTGTAAGCCAAGAAAACACTTAACTGTTTACAGTGGCTTTTGCCCCTACTGTGACCTTTCTTTTGGGTGCTGCCATTTGCGGTGAGGCAACCGCTGTTTATTCATTTGTGTTAGGGAACCGCGACATTGGGATACTTGTGTCTGTTCTACCCACGATGAACTCTTATCTAATTCTCCACTGGAGTTTATAAGACTCCAAAGGGCTGAAGGGTTTCAGCTTCAAGTTTGTTTCTTAGTTTTGAAAAGCGGACTTACCTATTTTCGGATACCCGTGTAATTCTGGTACTGGATGATTGTAAGGTGAGGTGACTTGATGTTTCATGCACTTGTGTCTAAGGTAGTGATGGTTTTAGTGAGACCTTACCAGAGTAGTTATGTATACATGTGTGTGTAATAATACCTGTTGTTTTTTCTTATAGGTTCACTTCCCTGCGGTTCCCTACCCTTCCCTTTCCCTCACTTGATTGCCCTAACGCTCTGTACAAATCTATTCAGAGATTGGGGAAATCTTGGGGTGGACCCCTTATAGCGTCATCCGGATCCTGAGGAGTACAAGACCTGACAATCATCGTCCGGTGCATCTGGCACATGGATCCATGGGGCATTGGTGCGTACACATATGTTGTGCAACACACAACATGCAATGACCATCTTGCACACTATTTGCGGGCCGTACAGGAGTCTTCCACCTGTGATGTCCAGGCACCTGAAACGTGACTTCAACACGCCAAATGAGCGCTCCACAATGCCCCTGGTGCGTATGTGGGCCGCATTGTACTGCCTCTGGGCCTGGGTGTTCGGGGCTCGGAGAGGTGTCATCATCCACGGGCAGAGTGCATATCCTTGATCACCTGTGACAGGGGAGAGAGATGTTTCAATCGGTGGTTCTGCATTCTGTGTTGGCAGCCTTATCAGTATATTGGTGTGTGATGTGTGTGACTTTGGGATTGATGTTTGACATGTCTTGCATGTGGCAAATGAGTGGCATCCATGTGTATTACGTTGCCTCACAGCAGCTCCTCACTCCCCCCAAGCCTATTTACTTGTGTGCGCATGTCCACAAGCCTGACAACGACACTGTGATATTGGCCATTGAAGGTGGTCGGCCACGTGTGTGCAGGCCTATGGTGAGGATATGGCGGACACAGAGACACGCGCAGTAGTTGCCTTGGTGGCCATCCCAGAAGTGAACCACGTCCTGTGCCGCGGGCTATTGATTCCCACTCCTACGCTGGCCCAGCCCACTCCGCTTACGCTTACAGGGGGGGGGACATAGCTACATGTCCAAGGTCTACCCCACTGCCTGAGGTAACATGGTTGCGCCCACTGTCTACGACACTACAAACACCAGCAGTATATGTCCACATGGACATGTCTGTGCTCTGCATACTTAAGTCTGTCCAGCACATCCCCGCCACACTTGGCATTGTGTATATTCTGAATCATGGGTCACTTGCCTCCCTCGCACATACTTAGTTCCCACCTCTCACCACATCCTGCTATTGTGTGGCAGAGGTGCCATGACGTGGATGGCTTGTCTACATGTCTGGCCCCTGTTACCACAGTTCCATGTGTTGTTGTGTCTGGTAGGTGGGCATGTTGTTTGGCATGTTGTATGTGATTTTGTGACGTGTGCATTCCCACATTTGTAAGTTGCATGACTGTGGAGTTGAGGTGTGTTCATTTGGTACTTGCCAACGAGCAGTGCATATCCATAGGTGCCATCCTGGAAGCGCTGGTTGATGATGGACTGTCGGAAGATGTAGGAATCATGCACACTGCCTGGGTAGTTGGCGACAACGTTGGTGAGGAGTCCCCGGTGGTCCACTATTGCCTGCACATTGATGGAATGCGTGCGCTTTCTGTTGCAGTAATTGTGTGCAGTGTCGGCAGGGGGCACAAGTAGGACATGTGTGCAGTCAATTGCCCCCAACACGTGCGGGATGCCAGCTATGGCGTAGAAGCCTTGCTTGGTCTCCAGCTGTTCCTGCGCAGGGTAGGGGAAGTGAAGGTACTGGGGTACCAAGCTGATGATGGCATCCAAGACAGGTGTGAGGAACTTTGATAGGGCTGGCTGTGAGACTCCTCTGACTTTGGCAGTTGTTGGTTGGAAGGTACCAGAGGCCAACAGGTGCAGCACAGCCAGCAGCTTTGTCTGCGAAGGGATGTTTGTTGTCTGCTGTGTTGGTACCGTCAGCCTGTGGGCAATGTGGGTCAGGATGCGGAGGATGGTTGTCCTTTTGAGCCTGTAGTGGGCAATGACTTCCTCTGGCGTTAAGTCTCCGAGGCTGGTGCGTTTTCGCAAGGACTGCTGTCTTATTCTGCGCTGCCTTGGTGGCAGACCGGGGGGGGTGGTCCGGGGGGTTGGGGGCCTGGGGGGGTGGCGGTGGGTGTTGTGGGCCTCTTGGGTCTCCGAGTTGCATGATCAGTAGCTCCATGACATGTGTTGGTCTGCCGATGTGGCTCTGGGCTGGGCTCCCTTTTATGCTGCAGTTTGTCGTCCTGCTTAACACCAGTAAGAGGCAGGCGTTAAATCCCTGCTGCTAATGCGCCTTATCGCCTGTTTTTGGTTCGCATCGCAGATCTGGCTGGAAGTTGAGAATATCGCAAAGTGGTGTTTTCGTGTGTTTTTGCACGGGAACGCCTACTCTGCATATCATTAGCGTTAGTAGTCGCTCTCATCCGTGGCGATGTTTTTTGCGGCAGCTATCGCTGGGAAACTGGCGATATGGGCAGTTTGCACCAGCTTGAGAATGGGGCGATACTTCTTTCGCCACTTTTGCGGCGATAAGTCCTTGAGAATATGCCCCTCAGTGTTAAACATAGATCAAAAAATACTTAGCCATGTCCTGGCAGCACACCAGCTGTTGCACCTACTACGTCTGGTCCCTGTGGACCAGTCGGACTTCATTCATGAAGGTGCTCTGCAATTTGCAGTGCTCAGCGCACATCATGCATGCCCCTCGCATAGAAAATGATCAATATGCACTGGCCTTTCTGGACATGGTACAGGCCTTTGACTCTGTGAGCTGGGAGTATGCCTGGATGGTATTGGAGAGGATTGGACATGGGCACAAGTATATTCAATGGATTAAGTTACTATACATGCAACCGGTAATGCGTGTTTGAACTAGGAAATATTTCTCTGCCAGGATACTGCTCCAGAGGGGTACGCGGCAGGGGTCCCATTGTCCCCCCTGCTGTTTGCCATGGCGAGAGAGCACTAGGCTTGTCGACTCTGTCAGGTGCTGAATGGCTGAGGGATTCCCATGGGCTAGATATTACATGTTGTCTCACTTTACGCAGATGACACAATGATATACCTACATCTGTAGGCCACGTCTATCCTGAACGTTTTGAAAGCCATGAAGAAATTCGGAGAAATATTGGGCCCCATGTGAATCATTCAAAATCTGCCTTGCTCCCATGGAGGCAGTTGAAGGGGATAACCCACAAATCGCTTCTGGTGTAGGGGCTGCCCTGGAGGGGAGAGAGTGTTCGATATCTGGGCCTGTACATAGCACATGGGGTACAACAGTGTCATGATCTGAACCTGGGGAGGGTCATCCATAATCTCCGTCCCTCCATTGAATACTGGAATACACTATAACTCGCCCTGATGGGGAAAATATCGTTGATCAAAATAGTAGTGCTGTCAAGATGTCTGTATGTGCTCCAGGTAACCATGTACAATATTCCTCATCATGTGTTTTGAGATTTGGATCGGCTATTGGTGGAACTCCTCTGGGCTGGGAAGATGTGCAGAGTAGGATTAACCACACTCAAGCTGGAATGGGAAAAGGTGGGATGGAGGTACAGGACTTCAAGCTCTACTACTTAGCAACTTAATTGCAGCATGCAGTCCACTGTCTTGAAGAGGGAGGAAACTGGGAGAAAACTCTACTTGCTGGTACATATGGCGAGCACAGTCTTGGGGCCCTTTTGATGAGAGAGAAAAGAGTCCCTGAATCCCTGCCACATGGGATCTGGTTTGCCAACTCTGGGAGACAGCGATCCAGGTAATGATTTGGGGGGCGCCATATGAACCAGACTTAGATATTTGGATAGTGCAGCCTTTTGCACAGATAGCCAAACTATGGCCATCGGACTCTGATGAGACGGTGGGTGTGCCACGCTGTCTGACCTCTATCCCGCGGCCCAGTTTATAATCATGCATGCTGTGTTTGAGGCTTTGGATTGAGACTGGGTCCATTTCTACAGTACACAAGAATGGACACCACAGCCAGAGAAATTTGGCCCTCGTTCCCTGAGTCCCGTGAACCCACGCAGACAATGGTCACCATGCTCCTGATAACAGGGGGCAGAAACTAATCACGCAACTATAATGGGCCCTTTGGGCAGATAAACTGGTGACATCGTTGAAGGTTGAGGCTGCATGGCAGCATTTTAGTGATTACCCTATTACCACTAAGGAATGGATAAAAATATATGGTGGAGTGTGAGAGGTGTCAATCAATGGATGGTTTAAGCTTGTACAATATTGTTTTATACATATGCCGACCTTTTCCCCTAGTGGCTACATAATATATATCCAGCAAGGGACTCTGGATGTGTATGTTGTGAGTGTGTAATGGCTGATTTATTCCATGTGGTGGGGCCTGCTATTTTGAAATTCTGAGAAGAGTTGTTAGTCCAGTTCATGGGGTCACTGGTTGGGCTGTCCCGCTCACGATCAAGCAGTGCTCACTGGGACTACTCCCTGACAAGAAAAAAATGAAATTGAGTAAGAAGTTCTTGATGTTTGGCCTAATATTAGCTAAGAAGCGTATTGCCATTACATGGTTGAGCCCCCTGCCCCCTTTGATGCAGGACTGGTGGCGGGATTTACTGGAGTGGGCGGGAGCAGGGGAAGTGCATATGAGAAAGGTACAGCGGGATGAGAAATTCACAGATGGCTTGATCTCTTGGGGGCTATGAAACAGGTCCTAAAAGACCCTTCCTGTACCAGACCCCATGAGGGTCTTGCAAGACAACAATAGAACACTTTTAGCAAACGGAAGACTAAATGTTGTGTGTTGATCCAAAGCCCAATATAGGTGGGGGATTGGCTGAGCGTTTCTTCTCTGGGAATAATCAAAGGATAATGTGGGTAGCTCTTGGGCTACACTGGCAAGACTGAAGGATGGAAGCACAGGGGGGTGAGGGGTTTCAAGGTTCAAGAGCTCAGTTTGGAGTAAGCGGAAGCTGTTTGCCCATATTGGTATCTTATACTGCGCTGAACTTTTGTTACTATAATTGCAATACTAAGACTGCACAAGTCACTGTACAGTCCTGTGTGTCATACTTGTTATTTTAATTGTAGAAATGCCAATAAAAAGAAATGTTTAAAAATTATAATAATTAAAAAGAAATGTAATTTTTTTTTAGAAAACATAAGATTTCTAAAAATATTAAATGAAATAACATAAATTTAGAACTTCCCAAAAAAATAACAAAAATCCCCCATAAAACCCAATAAATGTAGTGAAATTCATGATTTTCAGTTATTTAAATGATTATTAAAATAGTTAAATTATCAAGGAACCAAAACTGTTTGCTCAAGCTATGTAGCAAAAATAAAATTATTAGAAATCTGAAAAAATCATTAATATTAAAACCTAATGTTTTTTTAAATATATTATAAATAGAAATTTCAGTTATGCAAAATTTGTTTACGTTTTTTAAAAATGTATCATTTAAAAAAAAAAGAATTTATTATAAACATATTTAAAAATGAAAAACAAATATCACAACATGTTTGAACAAAACAACCTTTAAAAATGTTAAATATTAAATTACTCCCCATCCTATTACACTGTAAACACAAAATCCCACTACCTAAATTTATTACACCAAAAAATTCAAAGAATGATATTACAAAATAAAGAAAAAAACAATAATCTTGTCTGAGATATTCTGAGACATGATATTTTTGACTTCACAATATTTAAGACATGATATTTGTGTCTTATTTTATTTTACCGATGATATTTTTCAGAACACTGTGTTAAAGGTCATTTGGTTGGATCGCATACATTCACTTGTACTTACACTATAGTCTGTAATTCTCAATATTAAGGGGTGTTAAGCACTAACCTTAAAATGCAAATCCATTTCACAGCAAATGAATGCAACTAGTAATTACTTTACTATCTACTCTGAAGAATTATATTGGTCCACAACATGCAACTTCAAACTATTCAAGTTTCCACTTTGAGAGAATGCACAATCCTTGGAAACCAGTTTATTTAACCCCTTCGCTGCTAGGCCTTTTCCCACCCTGTGCTAAGCATTTTTTTGGCAATGTGGGGTAGTTCGGTCTTAGACCCCTGTAACGTTTTGTCCACATAAGGTATCCACGTCAAATTTGAATCCGTTTTATCCAACACCATGAGGATTCTAAAGGATCCCAGGGTTTGTGGATTCCCCTGGAGGGGACCCAGAAATTAGCCAAAATACTGCTACATTTTTTTTTTTTAAATGGGAATAAAGTGCTGCAGATGAAAGTGTCTTGGTTTTTCCTTGCAAATGGCATCAACAAAGGGTTTGTGGTGCTGAAATCACCATCTTCTCAGCTTTCATGGACATGCAGACTTTTGTCAGAAAAACAACATTTTCTACACTGTTTTGGCATTTTCCTGGCACATAGCCTATTTTGCCATTTTTTGTGCTTTCAACCTTCTGTCTGGAATCACCGTGGTGGCAAAAATGTCCTACCACTCAGCATTCCCCTCAGTCTCCAGAGTAAAATAATACCTCATTTGTGTGGGTGGGCCAATGCCGTCGACTGGGAATTGCCAAAAACATAGGGATTGAGGGGATAGCACAGCGAAATCTAAGCACTATGGGCCAGATGTAGGTAACTTCAATTTAGCGAGTCCTTAATAGCGATTTTTACCGAATCGCTATTAAGGACTCGCTAAATGGAATGTAGGTAGGAATCGCTAAAATATTAGTGATTCCTTAACATTCCTTAATAACGAATCGGTAATTGAGATTCGTTATTAAGGAATACCTAGCCATTCATTCCTATGGGCTAGGAGGCTCATAGGAATGAATGGGAAGATATTCACTATTAGCGATTCGGTATTACCGAATCGCTAATAGCGGGAGGTATTTCAAGGGTGCCAGGGTGTTCAACGGACACCCTGTTGCACCCCTGAACTGTGCATGTGTGCACATGTGGCGCACATACATGCCCTAAGGGCATGGATGTGTGCCACATGCCACATTTGAAAAATCAAAGAAGTTCTTTTTTAAAGGAAATCGCTACTTACCACCAAACTGAAGTTGGTGGTAATTAGCGATTCCTTAAGGCTCAAGTGCACTATTTTTAGTGCTACGTACATTGCATTTAAGGAATCGGTATTTCCGATTCCTTAAATGCAAGAGCAAAATAAGGAATCGCTATTTTGCGATTCCTTATTTTGCATGTAGGTATGAACTCACCTACATTGCACTCAGCCAAATACCGGTCGGTAACGCTGAAATTCTCCGAATTTTGGCATTACCGACCGGTATTTCGCCACCTACATCTGGCCCTATATCTTTTTAAATAAGAGTGTAGGCGGTTCTGTATTGGACACCCACACAAGTGAGGTATCATTTTTATCGAGAGACCAAGGGGAATGCTGTGTGGTAGGACATTTGTGCCTTCAAGGTGATCCCATGCAGAAATGTGAGGGAAATGTGATTTGTTTACCTAAATTTGAGATTTGCAGGAGATTCTGAGTAGGAAATTGTTGGGAGATCCATGCAAGCCATAACTCCCTGGACTCCCCCAGGTGTCTAGTTTTCAGACATGTCTGGGTTTGGTAGGTTTCCCTAGAGGGTCTCCGAGTCCGGGGCCAAAAACCCAGGTAACCCCCCTTGCAATACCAGGTCATTTTGAGATAGGTAATTTTGATGTCTTCACAATACGTTTTGGACCCTTACCTGTCGCGGGTACTTGGCCCACCCACACAAGTGAGGAACCATTTTTATCTGGAGACCTGGGGGAATGCTGGGTGGTAGGAAATTTGTGTCAGCCCAGGGATCCCCGACTTTCCTACACAGAAATGTGAGAAAAATTTGATTTTTCCAGCTAAATTTGAGGTTTACAGAGGATTCTGGGTAGGAAAACTTTGGGGGTCAATGCAAGCCATCCCTCCCTGGACTCCCCCAGGTGTCTAGTTTTCAGAAATGTCTGGGTTTGGTAGGTTTCCCTAGATGGGCACCGAGCCCGGGGCTAAAAGCCCAGGAGACCACAGTTGCAAAACCAGGTCGTTTGTGATAGGTAATTTTGATGTCTCCACCATACGTTTTGCGCCCTTGCCTGTCGCGAGTACTTGGCCCACCCACACAAGTAAGGTATCATTTTTATTGAGAGACCTGATGGAATTCTGGGTGGTGGGAAATTCGTGTCAGCCTGGTGATCCCACAACTTTCCCACACAGAAATGTGAGAAAAATGTGATTCTTTCAGCTAAATTTGAGGTTTGCAGGGGATTCTGGGTAGGAAAATGTTGAGGGATCCACGCAAGCCATAGCTCCCTGGACTCCCCTGGGTGTCTAATTTTCAGAAATGTCTGGGTTTGGTAGGTTTCCCTAGATGGCCACAGAGCCTGGGGCCCAAAACCCAGGTGACCCCCTTACAAAAGCAGGTTGTTTTGTGATAGGTAATTTTGATGTCTCCACAATACATTTTAGGCCCTTTCCTGTCACGGGTACTTGCGCACCCACACAAGCGAGGTACAATTTTTATCGGGAGACCTGGGGTCATGCTGGGTGGTAGGAAAATTGTGGTTTTTCTGATAGCAGAAGATTATGACTCAGTAATGCAAGGAAAATGTGTGACTATAATCACATTTTGAGGTTTGCATGGCACTGTGAGTAAAAAAATGTTGTTGGGATCCGTGAGAAGCACAACCCCCAGTACTGCCCATTTCTTTTAGTTTACAAACATTTCTAAAGTTGGTAGATTTTCTTTAGAAACAAACTGCACCTTAGCACAGAAAGACAGACAAGACAAATATTGCTGCCTATCCATCTGTTCTTCAAGGACACACACATACTGGTTGGATTTGGCACGAGGGTGAGTGAAAGGATCAAGATGTATATTTTATTAACAAGAGATTTCACAAAAAGTAAATGCACTGTTAATAATTAAAAGGTTAAAAACCTGAACCAATGACTCACTGCTCGTGAGCTGTAAAGCCATGTCAAGGCACCAACCTCTTTCATACTTGACACACACGTTCACACCACCAGCTGCTGGCCCAGCACATTACAACACTCACATCAACAGACAATGTAGAGACAGCATACACCCTGGCAGAGAAAGACAGAAAAGACAAATATTACTTCAAAACGACCTATTCCTTAGGTACACACACATACTGGTTGGATTTGGCACGAGGGTGAGTGAAGGTTCAGAGTGTATGATTTTATTAACAAGAGATTTCTCAAAAACGAAATGCACTGTTAATAATTAAAAGGTTAAAAACCTGAATCAATGATTCACAGCTCATGAGTTGTAAAGCCACGGCAAGGCACCAACCTCTTTACAGGCCATTAACACACCTTTCATACGTGACACACACAAGACCATTCAGACCGCCAGCCGCGGGCCCGCACATTACAACATTCACATCAGCAAACAGCGCCATTAAAGGGCCCATCATTTTCTTATGCCCACATGACTAACGCAGCAATCACACCAGCTGGTGATTAACGTAGTGTGTGCAGTGGCGCTTGGCTAGCAGTGTGTGTAATGACCACCAGCAAGTCACTACTCACACACCTCCAGCCAAACACCAGTCCACACACACTGCCAGCCAAATGCCAGTCCACACACACACACCGCCAGCCAAGCCCCAGTCCACGCACACCGCCAGCCAAGCCCCAGTCCATGCACACCACCAGGCAAACACCAGTCCACGCACACTGCCAGCCAAGCTCCTGTCCATGCACACCACCAGCCAAGCACCAGTTCACGTACACCACCATCCAAAGGCCAGTGTACACACACCACCAGCCAATCGCAAGTCCAAGCACACTGCCAGCCAAGCGGCAGTCTACACACACCACCAGCCAAATGCCAGTCCATGCACACTGCCAGCCAAACGCCAATCCACGCACGCCACCATCCAAGAGCCAGTCCATGCAAGCCAGTCCACGCACACCGCCAGCCAATCGCCAGTCCATGCACACCACCATCCAAGCACCAGTCCATGCACGCCAGTCCATGCACACCGCCATACCAAACGCCAATCCACGCACACTCCCATTACATTTGTTTTTAACAAGAAAGAAAACACAAACCCATTGGAAATAGATACAAAACTATAACTACAAACACAAGAGCGGTAACTAAATACATCATTCTATTGCCAACTGTGAAACAGAACAACAAATATAAAACAATACAGACCAGGCAGTTCACTATTAGACTCACGGTTGCTCCCAAAAACTCTTTTGAGTGTGATACAATCTGAAACATGTGAGCACACACAGCCCAGGATTAGAAGGACAATCAGCACACTGCATACGAGTCCCCTTCCAAATACCTCTACGCAAACAGACTCTACATCTCTTACAGGGATTGTGTTTTTTGGGTGTGGGAGGAATTAAATTGGGAAAGTGGTGATCCTTCAATCCAGCCACATTCTCCACCACTCCAACTCTAGGAACACTTGCCTGTTCCACTACAACAAGGCTGCCTATCACAGACTCCTGAAACTGAACAAAAGTCATCCTTGATGCTGGAGAACACTCCTTGAAGATAACAAAACCATTAACATTTGCTAAGTTGAAGAGATGGATGGCCAACATCTTATACCAAATGTAAGCCTTACAAACAGCAGTGTAAGGCTCCAACCTCTGATCTACTCTATTTACACCACCCATGTGCTTATTGTAGTCTACAATGCACACAGGTTTGTGAACTTCAGCAACCTGACCCCAAATAGTCACAGGTGAAATACTTTCATCATGGATGGTAGTCAGCATGCAGACATCCCTCCTGTCCACAAATTTCACAGCTAGCAGTTCATCACTACGTAAGGCACTGCACTGGCCCCTCTGAAGCTTTTTGCAAACAAGCTCTTTTGGGTAACCTTTACGATTAGAGCAGAGTGTGCCACAAGCAAGAGTGTCCACTTTGAACAATTCCTTAAACAATTGCACAGCACTGTAGATGTTATTTAGGGACAAATGGTGACCTTTGTTAAAAGGTCCTCTACCAAGATCCCACACAATTTTCTCTGAAACTCCTAAAGTGGACGGACAACCAAGGGGCTCAATAGTGGAATCCCTACTAGTGTACACCCGGAAATTATAGACATATCCTGTCCTACTCTCAGACAACATATACATCCTAATTCCATAACGTGCCCTCTTGCTAGGAATGTACTGCCTAAAAACCAAATGGCCCTTGAACAGGACTAAAGACTCATCAACAGCTAATTCTTTTCCTGAAGTATAGATCTCTGAAAATCGATCTACAAAATGATCAAGGACAGGCCGAATCTTAAAAAGACAGTCACAGTCAGGGTGATCTTGTGGCAACACCGAAGCATTATCAACAAAATGCAGCATTCAACACAAAAGTAAATACCGATCACGACTCATGATTGTAGGAAATATGGCCATTGCCATCAAGGGACTGGTAGACCAATATGAAGTCAGGGGCGGCTTCCTTATCAAGCCCATCAAAAAAGTTAAACCCAAAAACTTCTTCATCTCATCCAGATTTGTGGGAGTCCACCGGGTAGCTCTAAAGCGGGACCTAAGTCTGGCACTGGTGTCGCTCAAATACTGTTCAGCATATAAATTAGTCTGCTCAACAATCTCATCCAAAAATGCATCATCCATAAACAACTGAAAAAACTGTATAGGGAAAAAAATTCACAATTCACTCTACACCCTGCATCATCACTAAAGGCAGGCAACACCGACTGCACCATGTTTGGATCAACCCAGAGGCCAGCACTTCCAATGGGAAGCCTTGCAGCCCCAGGCTGCAATCCAGATGCCTCTTGCTGCACCATCAACACATCAGTGTCCTCCTCTTAAACAGGCACTTCATCTGCACTGAGAGTAGCTTCATCCGCACTGAGAGTAGCTTCATCACCAGATAATTCTTTGTGGACAGAAAATTCACTGCCAGAATCTTGCACTTCCTCCCCTGCCTCAGATGCACTGTCAGTCTCATAATCATTGTCAGAGGAAGATTCAAAAAGCATACCAACCACCTGCTGAGCAATAATCCTTTGGCTAGCCATAATCCTTACTAATAAAGGTAACTTGACAAACAAATCAACAACAACAAACAATTTGTAAAATAAGTAATAAACAAAATGTGGTTTTATCACAAAGACCTATGTACTCCAAAATGATACCACTCACTTGTCAGAAACAGCTAGACTCACCACCACCTACTCTGCACAGACGCAGCAAGGACCAACAATATCCCACTAAAAAAGAAAAAGAAAATTACACATGAGACAATGCAATACACATCATGCACAAATCCAAAATAAATTTCACACTCAAAACATAAGCTAAATATGCTGCTATTATGACACCAGTTACAAAAAATTCATTCAAGCATGACAATAATACTCATTTGGAGTAAACACAACAACAAAGAATTCTTACCAAACACGTGCAACTATGCAAACTGCAGATCAACCACTGGCGAAACCTCAAACAGGAATCAAAAGCTTTGCACTAGAATAAAAAGGAGAAATAAAACATTACAATCACATATGCAAATAATGCACCAGTCGACACACAATACACCAGCCAAGCTGGGGGGCAGAGGGGCCTAAAAATAAAGCCAAAACATGCTCTCCCAAATGGGCCTCTCCCCAAAAACAACAACTTAGTGAAACCAACATACCTGGAGTCTAGTGGCTTCTGCCCCCCTTGGGAGCAAGTGGGCCTAAAACCATGAGGCCGATCTGCCCCCAAGGGAGCAGAAACAGCCAAAATAATCACCCCCTAAATGGGTAGCGACCCTTGCCCAAGGGGCCACTCCCCAACAACAACATTTATTCCCTGTTGTCTAGTGGCTTCTGCCCCCCTTGGGGGCAGATGGGGTGAAAACATAAGTCTGATCTGCCCCCAATGGGGGTAGAAATGGCCAAAATAATAACCCCATAAAGGGGAGTGACCCTTGCCCAAGGGGTCGCTCCCCGACATTGCCGGCATTGATCTATAAAGAAATCCCTGGTGTCTAGTGGCTTCTGTCCCCCTTGGGGGCAGATGGGCCTAAAAACATAAGGCCAATCTGCCCCCAACGGGGGCAAAAACGCCCCAAAATAATCCCCCCAATAAAGGGGAGTGACCCTTGCCCAAGGGGCCGCTCCCGGACATCACCGAAATTGATTAAAAAGAAAACCCTGGTGTCTAGTGACTTCTGCTCACCTTCGGGGAAGATGGGCCTAAAACCATAAGGCCGATCTGCCCCCAAGGGGGGCAGAGATGGCCAAAAGAATCACCCCAATAAAGGGGAGCTACCCTTCCCCAATGGGTTGCTCTCCGACATCACCGAAATTGATATAAAAAATAAATCCCTGGTGTCTGGTGGCTTTTCCCTCCCTTGGGCCTAAAAACATAAGGCAGATCTGTCCCCACAGGGAGCAGAAATGGCCAAAATAATCAGCCCAGTAAAGGGGTGCGACCCTTGCCCAAGGGGCCACTCTCCAACATCCCCTAAAAAAAAATCCCTGGTGGCCTAGTGGCTACGGGAAAAAAAATGAAAAACCGATCTGCCCCCATCGAGGGCAGAAAAGGGCAACAGAAATGTCAAAAATGCTTTCCAAAGTGGAGCAACCCTTCCCCAAGGGGCTGCTCCTTGCCAAAATGAAATGGATTTAAGAAAAAATCCTTGGTGTCTAGTGGGCATTCCTGCAGCACGATTGTGCCCCATGCGCGAAGCAGGAATGCTTCAAAGAGACATCGGAGGAAAGGAAAAACCCTTTCCTTTCACCCGATGCTCTTTGTTTGAACCCCCCCTCGCCAGGGAGAAACTCACCTTCTCCCATCGACGCGCTGGAAGCAAATGGCTTCTAGCGCATCCGGTAGCATCTAATAATGTGGAGGGTGGAGGGGGGCAGAGAAAGGGCTTTCACTGCCATCCCTGGTGGGGGCAAAACAAAGGGCAGCCCATGGGGGGAGCGCCAGCGCTTCCCCCATAGGTGGGTGCTAGGACGGCCTGGAGCTGTCTGACGCACACGCCCACTGTTGCATCGGACAGCTCCCAGCCATCCGACACACACAAACGGTTAAGGACTGTTTAATTGTAAATGTTTCCCATATCGCCTTAAAGAGCACATTCAAAACTATAGTTATTTATTTCAATTGGGTAGCAATGATGCCACGAGCTTATGTGCCTAATGCAAAAAATGACTTTGCTACTCACCCTGTTTTGGTCGGAAAAAATAGCCACTTGTGGAGCAGAAGGCCCCTCCCGCCTCTGAATACCAGTGCCACTGCACCTGCTGCACTTTTGATAGCTACGCCCCTGATCTAATCGCTATTAATAATTTATAGAATGTAGCTTTATAAAATAAACCTCAACTGAAATTGTACTTTATATTTAATGTGCTCATATTTTTTTATCATGTTGCTTAATCCACATTGTATCAGTTTATGTGAGTGACAGCCACAAACCATATTACAAAATAAAGGTGTACCCTGTAGCATCACAATAAATATCTTGCAGTTAACTAAAATGTTTAATTTTACTCTCCTCCTCTCTCTGTAAACATTAACTCCTCTTTCTTAATAGGAAGAACCTGGAGGCTGATTTGTCGAAGGAGGAGATTGGAGCTGCTGGATTGGGGGCTCTGAACTCGGGGAAGGTGCCAGGAGCCAATGGAATTCTTAAAGCGACTGTCACTGCTTCTTAGGCCGCACTTACATAAATTATTTTGCATGGCCATGGAGGAGGGGCAACTTTCACCAGATATGAACCATGCAATTGGAGTTGTGATACTCAAACCTTAGAAATACAGGGACCGATGTGCCTCACATAGGCCAATCTCCCTCTTGAACATGGAGAGCATGATTCTTGCTAAGATACAGGCCACCAGGTTGGAGGGGTAATTGCTACTTTGGTGAATGAAGATCAGACGGGATTTGTACCCAAACATGCTAACCACCTTAACCTCTGAAAACTGCAGGTATGGCTAGACAGGATGAAAGGGAGTACAGTGCCCAGAGTGATTCGCTCCCTGGTTGCCGAAAAGGCAATTGACTCAATAGATTGGAACTATTTCCACTGGACCTTGAGGAGGTTTGGGCTTGGACCCAAGATCTGTGTGTTGCTAGTCTTGCTTAACAAAAACCCCATGGCAGTGGTGAGTGCAAATGGGGTAGCATCTACTGTGTTCAAGCAGGGAAGGAGTACCAGATAGGGGTGTCTGCTCTCCCCATTACTATTTGTGCTGTGCTTGGAGCCACTAAAGAACTGAGTGCGGTGCAGAGCCAATGGTACTGAGTTTCAGGGGGTGCTGGGAGAACCCAAAAAAATCTCCCTGTATGCAGACAATGTGCTGCTATACCTTACTGATCCAGGGATGGCGATCCCGGCAGTCCTTTGGATCTTCTGGGTATTCGAAGGAAACTGGGGATAACATTTTAATTGGGATAAATCAACCCTGTTCCAGGTAGGGAACTTGGAGAGTCTGGAGGTGGTAACTAGGGAATATCGAACCTCAAGAGCAGAGTTCAAGTATTTGGGGATAGAGGTCACCACGGATGAAGGGAGATTCTTAGAAGTAAATTCAGGTAGAGTGATAGAAGAGTTCAAGGTAGACGTGGACTGATGGGGTAGACTGCCCCTACTGCTTCTAGGTGGGTCTTCACTGTAAAAAATGATTACTGTGCCCAAGCTGCTGTATGTCCAACAAGGTACCCCATTTGAAATACCATGAACTTATTTTAATAAGGTTGACAAGGCACTCCAATGACTCATATGCAATGAGGGAGCCCAGAGATTAGCCCTTATGACACTCTACAGATCCTGTTAAAATGGGGAGATTTCCCTCCCCGACATCAGAATGTACTATAGGGCAACACAACTGCAGGTCATTAATGAATGAGGGTTTAAATTCCATAATGATCTGGTGACCAGAGCTGACAGGGTGCAGATGGCACCAGCCACTTACATCCATTACTTATATAATATACTGGAAAGGAAACATCTGCCCAGGCAGACTAGGGTGACTCTGAAAGCGTGGGATGGCACTCATAGGGAGATCGGGTGGAATGAGAAGCCACTGCGTTGTGGAAGGGAGCGGCTCTGAGGGAGGTCAGCAAACTAGCATGGTTAAAGAAGTTGGAGTTGTTGGGCATAGAAACTCTGGGTGTTGTCCCGCAGGAGCGAGAGCTCAAATCTTTTAAAAGAACTGTAAGGAGAATTCCAGTTAGCCCTCTCCCAAAGATACAAATATATACAGCGACAGCATGCCCTCTGAAAGAAGTGGATAATTGGGTCAGACATTCCAGAGCATATGCTTTGCCCATAAAAGCTTGGGTGCTACAGGGGCAGATAGACCAGATGTCAGTGTCACAACTCTATTGCACACTTGCAAATCACACCCCAGATGGTCTCCTAAATCTGAGAGCCAGATGGGAGAAAGATATTGGGGAAATGGAAGACATAAATTGGGAGGCAGCCTTAATGCATCCCAGGGAAGTGTCCATCAAGGCAAGGCTACAGTTACAGTGCAACTTAAAATACTGCACAGGATATATTATAATCAAAGTAAACTATTTAAGATGGGAAGGGCGAGTAACCCCAATTGCCTAAGGTGTGTCACAGGGAGGGGACTTTCATACATACAATATGTGGATGCCCCAAACTTGGCAGCTACTGGAGGTAATCAGAGAGCTGGAGGCGGTGCTGGGCCTGGAGATACCTGGAACATCACAACTGGTAATACTAGGGATTCCTAATGATGTGGATATGCAACGCAGACCCATGGAATTTTGCATGCTGGGGTTTATTGTGGCCAAGAGAGATGTGGCCAAACTGTGGGGAGGGGCGCAGATCACAACTGTCACAAGATGGAAAGAGGGAATGAATATGCAAATGGAAGTGTAAAGGGTGGTGTTTTAAAGCCCTGTATGACCTAAGAAATTTGATAGATTGTGGGACCATGGAGAGGAAATTATGGTATTCATTGCAGGATATTTCAGGAGCTGACGAAGAGCCGAACTGACAGTATAATCCTCTGTGGATGGTGTAAGAGATGGGGGCGTCATCAGGATGAAAGATGGGAGACCAGCCTGCAGGAGAGACAGTGCGGGCATATAGAGGGAAGCAGGAAGCTCTACTGCTTATCTGTGATTTAATCTGACAGCATTGTATGCTGTGTTATGTGCCTTTAAAAAATCAATGCTGTGCTAACCAAAAAAGGGTTTGGCCCTAAATCAGTGTGGCCGGGCCGCATAATCGTTAACACCGGAAGAACTGCCAGTACTGATCACCATTCATTCAAACCTTCTTCCAAAAATCACACAACTCAATTGGTATGATCCGCTAATTTGTATTGGTATAATGTTTTGATTTCAATCTTTTGGTTCGTTTCAATGCAAAACATTAGGAAACAGTCTTTACCTTTTGATGCATAGGAAATTTTACAAATATATACACTGGAATCACAAACGAACTCATAAATGACATGCAAGATGTTTCAAAAAATACATTACAATCAGAAAAAACAAAAAAGACAAACAAGACAATTGTGGCTCAGGTTCTGTACAATATTGCAGTTAGATCCAAACCTAACGCCCCTGACTACTATCTTGTTAGATAATGTTTCTGATTATTTCCAGAGGCAATGGCCAAATAGTGACCCTACTGAGCTCACTGTATTCGTTATCAAATCAAGAACATTGGTTGTGAGCCCAAGTGGTAGTACATAATTTTTAGAACACTTCTTTAGCCAATGAAAAAAACTGTTGACGCATTTCGAACCCCATTCAGTTTCTTAAAGGGTTCTCCTCAGGACACAGAACGCGTGTAGAGCTCTGTCCTTAACTTGCAATAAATGCACCTTCTTTCACCGTAAACCGTCAATGAACAACTGAAGGCTCCCAACAGTAGCAACAATTTGGGAGGAAGCCCAAATCATGGACTCGCACCTCTTCTTTTATTCTCACTTTTTTCGTTTTTGATGTCCTCCTTCTGCGAATGTCAAGCCATGACGTCCGATTCTCAGGTTGCGAGTCAATAGCAAAAAGAGTTCTAAAAAAAACACAACTCTGCTTTCTTAAGAACTCTTTCGGAGATTGAATATTTAACTATCAGATGGTTTCTCAAGAAACATCTCTTTGCAACAGCACACATTGAAACTGGAAAGAGCAGCCTTCTTTGATATCATCATCTCTACCATATTTGACTATCCTGGCTCTGACAGATCAGATAGCTTCTGTCATGGTGATTTCCTTCTCCGAGCCCTGTCCGGGTCTCTGCTTTTACAGACAACAATTCTAATCTCTGTTTTCTGCAAACAAAGATCCTTCTTCTTTCTTTCTCCTAAACCGTTGTTCAAGTTACACCAATCTCTTGCTCTCTCCTACTCCTACCAACGTACAATTTACATATATTCAATTTCTCCGTATGACCATATGAATAGTAGATGGCAACTGTGCAGTGTGTGGTAAAAGCATGCATTGTATATATGGATATAGATAAAGACATGTATATATTTTATTATTTTAATATTTGGAAAACAAATATATATATTTAATATTCTTTCCTTTGAATGACTTGAAGTAACCCACCGAAACCCTCCGTTTTTAAACCCTTACTTTCCTTTACCTCTTCCCACTCCTGAACCCTAAAAACCCTTACCTCCCTCTACCTCAACCTGCACCTGAGCCCTAAAAGGCCCCTACCTCCCTTTACCACTGCACACTCTGAACCGTAAAAAACACTTATGTTCAATTTCTTCTATCTGCCCCTGAACCCTAAAAATCCCTTACCACCCCTGGACCCTAAGAACCCCTTACCACCCTTTACCGCTACCTGTCTCAAACTCTGTAAACCCCTTTCCTCAATTTACCTCTACACTCTCTTACCGTTGACCATCACTTAACCCTTAAAACCCCCCTTTTTTAAATATACCTACTATCGAGCCCTAAAGTGCCCCTGCCGCCCTTTACCACTGCCCACTCTGAACCCTAAAAACCACTTATGTTCATTTACATGGAGAGGATGTAGCCTTACGGCTAGAGCGGTCGACCTCGAAACTGGGGAACCGGGTTCGAGTCTCGGCAACGACGCTCAACATCCTGTGATTCTGGGCAAATCACTTAATCTCCCCGTGCCTAACAAAAATGAATGTGTCCTCATGTAACGAAACTGGTGCTCATGTAAAGCGCTCTGATACCTGATGTCTCGGGTCTAGTTCGCGCTATATAAAACTCAAAAATAAAATAATAATAATAAATTTACCTCTATCCGCCCCTGAACCCTAAAAATCCCTTACCTTCTTTTATCAATATCCACCCTTGGACCCTAAAAAACTCTTACCCCCTCCCCTTTACCACTACCTGTCTCAAACTCTGTAAACCCCTTTCCTCCCTTTACCTCTACACTCTCTTACCTTTAATCATCACTTAACCCTTAAATACCCCCTTTTAAATATACCTACTTAACGTGGTAAAGTACTGTGCGGTAAAGTACCAAAAAGGGGCTTGTGTGGTACTTACCTGCATTGTACTTACCTGCTAGGTAACTTCCTGTGGGGTAAAGAATGCATACCATTTGAACAGGTTATCTCAAATCAATTCTTGACAGTTACCTTTAGGTTAAAAGTTACATGCATCAATGGTATTTTAGCCCTCATTAATCTGTGTCAGTGTTGACTGCACTTTTAACAATGTGCCCATTCCACTTTGCATATTTCCAACACACTCGAGTCGCAAGGCTTATTAATACGGAACGTCGCCCCGCCAGCAGCCTAAACAAATTAATAAAAATAAAACAATAATAACCTGGGTTTATTAATGTTTTATTTTGTTTCCTGGCTGAGTCTTTGGTGGGCATGGTCAGTGGGGCTGACAGGCACTGAGGGGAGTGGTTGCACACACTGCCTTCAGTGTGCATGTGGGTTTGGCAGGCCGTATCAGGACTGCCAAACCGACATGCGCACTGAGGCTGTTTCCAACCCGAGCTGCGTTGGCAGGTGGAGACATCAGGCAATGGCTCCCAGTCTCACTGGGAGCGCAAATTGAGGGAACTCAGGCCAATGCTGATACTGCTCTCATGCTGCCAGGATTTGCTGCAGGGCAGTCTGGGAACCTGTGACTGAAGTGGACTAGAGCTGGAGAGGACCAGAAGACCGGCGATGCAGCAGGTAAGTTTTTTTGTTTGTTTGTCTGTCGTACCAGGTCTCCCCCTTCCCCCACTCCACCACTTTTCCCTGACACTGGCCGCTACTGTTAATACGAATGTACAGTTATTGCAGTATTTGCCATTGCTAACTATCAACTACAAGTTTGTTAGGATCTCCTTTTGCCTTTAGACGAGTTATCGTAGAAGTAATTATTTTTAAGCCATACGGTCTCCATAATGTTTTAAGAGTAGAGATTTCAAATCTCTCTTGTAATACACTAGGTTAAAAGAAATAGGTAGTTTTAAAACTCTGCTCCATTGCGGAGTGCAGAGTTTATCGGTAACTCTGCGTTCTCCGCGGAATGCGGAGTTGCCAAATCCCGGGAGAGGAGCAGAGTTTTACACCCAGGCCTAGTTTTAATAGCGTTGTCTCCTTAAGAACAGAGTAATAATTCTCATCACATCTTCCCACCGCTTAGCGCAATTTACTGAGATATTGTGTGGCATGTTCTCTACCGAAAGCCTACCACGTCCTATAAGGTACAGACAAAGAAAAGTGTAGGATAGTTACAGGCTGGGAGAGAAACGGAATGGGGAGGTGGCCATTGAGTTAGTGTGGTATGGGATTCATGTGGACAGAGTTGCAGGTAGGGAGAGGTGAGGCTAGAGATAGGTGTGGAATAGCTGCAGGCTGCTAGAAGTATGTGCAGAAAGAGGTGGACATAGGATAGGTTCAGGATGGGTGCAGACTGACAGGTGTGGAGAGGGAAAAGTACATGCAAGGAAAGGTACAGGTGGGATTGACACAACTGGGAAAGGTACAGCCTGACCAAGGCGTGTGCAGCAAGATGTAAAATTAAAATGGGCAAACGTTGCTATAGTTGAAACACCAATAATAATAACCAACTCAGCTATGTTTAAAGTTGAGATATGACAAATAAGTACATTCTTAAGGTTTCAAAAACACACAGTAACGTTTCCATATTAATGTACCATTACCTGATTTGGTGTCTGTGTGTGTTATATAAATACCATGTATGTCTTTCCATATTTAAAAACATTGTTCCAAAATTGCTGTTATTGCTAGACAATATATTTAATCTAGAATTGGTTAACTGGTTCTGTAATGTTCACAAATATGTACCGTACACGATTCCTGCAAGCTGTGAAAGGTGGGCTGTAAAATCCCAATCTTCCCACCAAAATCTGGTTACTGTGTTACGAGTTTGAAAACCATAATCTTTCGTGATCCTCCTGTTCGAAACACGGACAACCGATAAAAAAAGAAGAAAATCTAGTATCATATTACAGAGTAGAATTGCATCGTCTCGTGAAAAGTGAAACAAAGTCTTTCGAAGTGGAAATAAAGTGACCAGGAACATTAATTTATCTCCCAGTTTAAAGATTTGGGTTGTCGGTCTCTTCCAATGAGAATATCTTGTGACCAAAGTTCCTTGCGACTTCAGGCCAGATGCACCACACTCATGGGAGCTCAGCCTCATTGACGATGCTGTGTCAAACGGTGCTCGAGCCCACAGGCACTTAGAACCCCATGCTAGTCCTCTGTATACTATACTATGTAAGGTCTTTTTTGTTCCCGGCTAGAGCACAGCCGATAGGGGTGCTGGTGCTCTGCATACAAGGCCAATGGTTCAAAAAAAGTAAGTCATGACGAGAGGGAGTGCACTTACCACATAGTCATTACTCTGCTCACCCACACATGAAAATGTTGGCTTGTTTAGTTCATAGCCCCCTTCCTGTCCCTCAAGGGGAAAAGAGGGCTTTTTAATTCTGTGTCTGCATCTCTGGGCTCAATGGGCTGGCATCCATGGAAGCGATTTTTTTCAGGGTTGTTTCAACAGGGCTTTCAAGTTTTTTTTTTTTTGCCAAGCGTAAATGGGATATTCTGGAAGCATCACACCAGCGTGCACACACTCTGTTAGGTGTTAGTGTCCTTCCCAAGTGGAGTTGTGCTCTAGTTAGATATCCAGACCTTGGCAGTTAGTCACCATCCCACTGCCAATTAGTGACAGTATGTATCGCTCATTCTACAAAACTACCAATCTGACTAGGTAAGAATTTGCATCCTCAGGGGCAGTCTGCACTGTGGGGATCATTGCCTATGGGAAACCTGTCATTCACAAAGCTTGTGTGTTCCCTTTACACAGGACCTGAAAACAAAGGAAGCAGATAAGGAAGGAGTATGGGATGAGGCACACTGGGGGCTTTAGAGACTACAACAAATGCTGCTACATGTTTAGCCAGTAACTGCACCTGCAATTAACGTTTCAATGAAATGCAACCATTTACCACCGGCAAAGGAGGTAACATACTGCTGCTCCATCTATCTGACTAAAGACACTTCTCAGTAGCAACATCATGGAGTAGAACTTCCCACACTCACTTTCTGTGATCCATGGAATATTGTCAATCTGTTGCATACACAGGGACGGATATAGACTTTGGTAGAGAGGGTACCCCGTTACAAAGGAGGCAGAGTACCCTCTCCGCAACAGCGAAGTTCCACCCCCTCATTTAGAGTTTGGCGTAACTTCAGAATGTAGACAGCTGAGAGTACTCCATCTCCACCACCTACATACATCTCCAACAGCCCAACAGAGTAAGGGCTGTCGGAGGTTTGGCCATGTGTTTGCCCGCCTTATTTAGACACATGGCTAGTTTTCACTGCCCGTCACCACCAGATAAAACCTGAAGGTAACAGGCAGTGAAAACTGCAACATTGCCCCCATGCCATAAGAAATCTCATGGCGAGGAGGGTCACTGTTTTTTATTTTATTTTCAAAAATAAAATCCTTCTTTTGGATTCTCTTTTTGATAATAAACAAAGTTGAAAGTTTGACGTCTGACTCGTCATGTTACTAGTGCGATCAATCAAACTTTCAGTGCATTTATGGGAACCGCCACGAGGGCACTTCCTGTAAATTCAAAAGATGGCCGCTGGGCATCTCTAAATGCTGCGGGTGAGTACTCCCTCATTGAGACCTAGGGGCAGATTTACAAGCCCCTTGCGCCACTTTTGCGTCACTTTTCCCATGTTAAAAATGACGCAAAAGTGGCACAAGGGGCTTGTAAATAAGCCCCCTAGTACTTTACTCCATTGCCCTGACGGCGTAAATTCCAGTCCGCCAAACTGTAAATTAGGCCCACAGTTACACACTAGAGGTGCCCAGGAAAATGGGCATTGGTAATAATGGCCTTACCGCCTGCAACCTCATGGAATTATGATATATTTTTCTCAAAATAAGAGTTCAAGAAGCCAAGCAAGGTTTATAGCATTAACACGAAAAAGGCAAAGTCTTACAATGAAAGCTAAAAAAGTATGATTGCAATGAGACTGAACCAAATGAGGGAAGGTCAAAAACCTTCTTAAATCTTATTCTTTGAAAGTTGGAACTACACTCTTGTGTCTAAACTACTCTAGTGCCTCTTATTCCTTTTCCACTGGGAATGCAACGCAGCGCATCGAGCATATGTGAAAAGCTGGTCATTCAGTCGGTAGGACGTCGTGGCAGGTAGCAGGTGTTCTGCTCCAAGAGCATCGAATCTCTAGTGGGAGAGAGAGTGCGGGGGAGTGCGGAGAACATATGTGAACATTTCTGCTCTGATGGAAAAATACAGAGATGCCGAGGGAACATTGCTTATTATGTATTTACTTGTAATGATAAGGGCAAAGTGGACATTTGCTTAGCCGTGTCTGCTTGGCGGAGATTCGCTTGCTCAGGGCAGACCAGAGGAAACAATGTCGCGCAGCAAATATGTTCCGGAGACACTCATTTCCCTGGAGCGGTTACAACTTACAGAAACAAAAGAGGCAATGCTTCTTGATGATCTTCACCACTACTAAGGTATTTCAGTTAATGTTAGTTAAATAATCTTCTAATCTAAAGAGAAACTTTCAGTGTCGTCCATGAGGTAAAACTCCAGGGCGCCGCGAACTCTACAGCGAATAGAACACTCGATGTGCATGCCTAAAGGTGTCATTGAGTTTTCACGACTGAAGGGAAAGAGTTAAAACAATTGTTAAAGAACTTCTTCGAATCAAATGATGAACATCACTTGGGGATAGCTGTTCTTGTTTCAGTTCCTGCTGGAACTATCCGCAATCCCCAAAGAGGCAACATATAGCAATGAAAGGGATGGCAGTCACCTCGCATCATCTGACAGCGCCCTGCAGAGTGAACTAACTCATAGAGCTGAACTTGAGCATTAACCAGTTTCAGAATAGGAAGTGACGTATATTGGACGGAAGTTACTTTAGGGTGCACAGTTATGAAATGTAAGAAATTAATACAAGTGTAGCAGAAAGTCAGCCACCCTGGAAAATTAACGTATTTAATTAAATATTATGAAACATTGTCATTCAGGATATTAGATATTTTAGAAATAGATCATGCAAAATGGACGACTGAAAGAGGAACAAATGTGTGCACTTGCGCAGAGATATTGGTTAATCGTAAAATCCAGTAGGTATATTTTGTTAGTGTAGAGCAGTCAAGGTTTGGACTGCATTAAAATGTTGTCCTTCTTTTGTTGATGACCTGTTTCTTGAAGGAGCATGGTCCCATAGGAAAAATGCTGTATGCTCATGCTTTTTTGCAAAACTTTGGCCTGACTCCTGCTACTCCCAAAGTACTTTTCATAATCTACAGATGGTGAGCCAGTGCCCGTGTAATAAGTGACTGTATTATGGAGAGGCGAGCACCATGTGAGCCCCATTTTCAGACTGTTCTCAGGTCCAGAATTAGGTTCAGTCATTAACCATAAATTAATTTTTTTTTTTACATCTGACCTCACTGTGCAGCTGTCGCCAGACCTTTTGTGATCAACAGAAAAAGAGCTTTAAAAAGCACAGCTAAGAGAGGGGCATTAGTTCAGCTCATATGCTGATCTTCCTCCTTAGTGGATTTGATTGGGCAGAGGTTGAGTGCTTCTGCGAAAAAATAGTGCTTATATTGCACAAGCTATGCTCAATAAGGTAAGCCTGAGATGGTTTAGGTGACAAATCCAATGATCAAGGCTGTCGGCCTGAATGGTTCATTGGGAAAAGTAATGTCAGATGCCATAGGATGGATCTTTTAGTTATGAAAAGTTATGACAAAAGTAATATGCCTCAATTATTTATTGTGAAAAACATATTTTTGATCCATTAGGCCTCTATGGAACTGTGTGCCAAAAAAACGCACAAAGTGGCTTTACATTGTGAACTCGCTGACAAATACAATAGGGATAGGTTTTTCATTACGAACTCCTTAGCTAAAAAACCATATGCCAGGGCTTTGCTTTTTAAACCTTCAGACATAACAATAGGAAGGGATTTTAGACTGTGAACTCAGAAAAGTGTCATAGGAAAAGTAAGTTCTCTGCTAAATTCAATAGGATGGGGTTTTACATTTTTAACTCAGTGCCATTTTTTTGTACCTCATATCACCATCAAATGTTTGACATTGCCACCAGGCCCTTTGGCATGCCCTACTGTTTAAATTACTGTGGATATCTCTGGTGGGCAAACCAGCTCCTGCCATCCAACAGCATTATAAAGGTGTAATCATCAGACTAAACCCAATTGTTCTCTCAATATCCAACCAGATGTCATAAGTTTCCCAAAATTGTACAGATCTAGCTAAGGATCATGCCTTGCCCATCACATATGTTGAAGGAATTGCCTTAATCATAAAATCCTTAGGGAAGCAATTGGTAACATCCATTGTTTGCAAATTTCATGTCTGCCCAAAAGTAAAAGATTAAAAAAACAGTTTTATGGGATGGGGTTGATGACGTAAACTATTGGTCTTGTCCATTAAAAAAGCTATGAGAGTCAGACTTAACCTATCTTTTACTGAATAATTGTAGTTCAATGTCTAATTACTTAATTTTAGAAACAAATCAGTCCTGGACAACATAGAAACATATTTCTATCATTCATTTTCGGAGTGCCACATTTCTTGCATTAAACCACTTCTTTTGATAGCTTGGTCAACTTTTGTGGGGAGTAGTAGATCCATTGTAGGGTATAGAAAAGAAGGTTTGACAGTATAGTAAAGAGTGTGTAAAGATACTTGCCATTCATGTTCTAGCTCTGACATAAGCAAGCATTTTTCCCAAAGGCCGAATGGTTTTTTCAGTTTGTCATAGTCTGACATAGATGGCGACGAATACCATATGGCGATTTCCTTCTATTTCGGTTAGATGTTTTGTAAATCCTCCATTTCTGTGAGGCTGTGTTCAGACCAGGTTTGCAAAGTGAATCAACTTGATCATTTTACATATGTGAACCTGGTGAGAGATCCTGCAGTCTTCTTTTTAAAGGAATTGTAGGATATAAAAGATTAGATCTTGAAAGTAGCTGTTCCCAATACTTAATCCCTGCTTCCTTCATGGGGATACATAACTTCATCCATTCTGAAGTACCAGGCTAATCTGCTATAATATTGAATATCTAACATTTGCCTTATTTCAAACCATAAACTTGGACATGTTTTCAGTACTTTTAATAGAAAAGTCTTAAAAAGCTCGGATACTCCAAATTAATAAAACATTTTTCTGGTCAATATCTTTCAGTATTGCTTGAACCAATTTATTTTATATGTCTGATTAGGATGTGAGATGAGTATAGTGCATTTTGTGAACTGGAA
Organism: Calotriton arnoldi; assembly: GCA_963921515.1. Classification (NCBI taxonomy): domain Eukaryota; kingdom Metazoa; phylum Chordata; class Amphibia; order Caudata; family Salamandridae; genus Calotriton; species Calotriton arnoldi. The sequence continues at coordinate 126,227 of CAWUFW010017657.1, read as the reverse complement.
CGCATAGTAATATAATTGGAAATTTGAATGTGAGAAACCACCTTTTTCCAGTTTTTTCCTGATATTTTCTAGAACCCTCCCTTAGATGCCCAAATAAAGCTACTAATTTTACCTTTAAATTTGGAGATACTCTTTTTAGAGAAACGAAGTGTGATACTATTAAAAAGGAAAAATCATTTTGGGTAGAATGGATACTTCACTTGACCATATTGTTATTTTTGAAATTTTCAATTTTTTCCATAGATTTTCAATATCTTTTGTAACTTTCATTCAAGCCCATCTCTGGTATTTTGTTCATGTAATGTGTAATGCCCTAGATATCCTACTTCTTTACAGGCTTCTCTTTCCTTATAGTTTAAATATTAAGTCATAATTGTTTATTTGAAATTATTTATCTGATATCCGATATTGCACCAAAGTGACAAACAATGTTCTTCAGCTTATGGGATACTTTTAGCAGAGTCTAAAGTTTGCACAATTATATCATCTGCATATCATTTTGAAGTCCCAGAGATACAAAAGGGGTGATATTGCTATCTGATCTTATCTATTGAGCTAGGGGTTCTATATAGAGGTCAAACACTAAAGAGGATGATGGGCATTCCTGTCTTGATCCTCTATTGCTATTAAGTTTTTTTTAGATTTCTGTTAACTTCTATCCGAGCAGAAGGAGACCTATATGATGCATTCTTAGTTTTCATAAACCCAGGATTCACCCCAAAGATTTCAAACACCTCTCAAGATATATCCAAATTAAATCAGTCAAATGCTTTAGCTTGATCAAATGTTGTCGTTAAATTGATGTTTATTTTGGAATCATAGATCCATAAAACATGCATAAATAATTTAAAATCATCATAATCCATCACTGTACAAATACTCTAAAATATGAAATGCAAATTTAAAAGTACAAGACCCATGGCACAATCAAGTCAAGAAAAACAGGGCAATAGATCAAAAAATGGCGTAGGAGGCAAGGACAAACAACATCAGAATAGCTTGTTACATTGCAAATACCTACCCTTTTAACTCATCATAGGCCATCAGTGATAGTTTACATAAAGTAAAGTGCAGCAGAGTTATAGCAATAAAGTGCAAAAGCAGCTGAACACCACAACTAAAGTCACGCATTAAAGAGATGGCTACCATTGGACGATAACATTTTCTGACATATAATCCTAGCCGCAAACAAATATTTAGCAACACTAATATAAATCATTTCATTTGTGTCAGTCCTCAGAATCCTCAATGCATTTGCACACTGTCTAATTCCTAAAGAGATACAAACCGGCTTGATCCACTGCTTATGAGGTGTAATATAAGCATTGCAGAAAAAAATAAATTGTGCAGGGATTCATACTCCTGTTGACATGCCGGACATAAAGTGCTAGTGCAATAATTTGTCCCCAGGGAATACAGAAACTATTGATTGGTATTCCATATCTAAACTTTATATACAGCTGTTTTGCTAGAGGGCAAAACATCTTATCAAGAAAGAGCTCATATGATGGAACAGCTTTGTGGTCTAAGAAACTGGTCATCAGGCTGTCCAGTTTACAATGACATAATTCATCATCCCATAAAATAACATTTAATCTCTCTTTAATCACAGACCTGGACACAACAGCCATGTTAACAGAAGATTCCCAAACAACTGCAAGATCAAGCCTGGCCATCTGTTCTTTAATATATTCTAACTTTGGAATTTTCCACCAACCGTTTGAGCGCATCATTTCCATAAGTGCCAGCCTTTAGGAGGCTAGTTCCTCATTGGACCACAATCTGTGCCAATACAAAAATGGTCTAAGTTTGTAAACCGAGGAAATCAGAAAAACACCTACATCGAGTAGTTGCAGTAAATTACTGGCACTCTGTGGGAGATTTAATAAAGGCCTCACAAATTTATTTTCTGCCATTGTAACTCCCCTATCCTTTGCACGACCCCAAAACTCTGAACCATAAATAGATGACCATTTAGCTGTGATATTATAAATTTCCACTGCAGGGGCAAGGGACTTTGACTTAGTGTCTTTTCCCAATTTCAAAACACCCCTGTATTCTTGTTGGAGCTTTAGAGCGCTCTTATTAATCTGCAAGGACCATAATAACTATATGGTCAATCTAACACCTAAATAATCAACATAAGAGACTTGCTCAAGCATTTAATTATGCACCCTAGTATGGCACTACACAGATCTAAAAGGGTTAAAAGCCATACATTTAGTCATGTTAATATTCAATTCCAGCCCCTCTCAGTACAGGAATTTTAAAATATGTTCCACTAAGACATGTAAACCTACTGGGGTTTTAGAGACAAGCAGTATGTCATCCGCAAACAACAGTGTGGGTATTTTAACCTTTGGTGCATTGTTCCCATGGAAATCCAGGTATTGCACTAGCCCATTTATATATAATGTAAAAAGAGTTAGAGCCAAAGTACAACCCTGGTGGACACCCCTTTCAATTCTAAAACAGTTAGACAGCTCACCACTTTTTCTACGCCTAACACAAGCGCAATTGGTCTCATGTCATCTTATAAAAATTGATAGAATATTGTCCGGGACCCGAATGTTTCCCACAGCAGCCCATAACATCTGCCGAGGAATGGAAACAAAAGCAGATTTTAAATCCACAAATACCACATAAAGATGGCCCTTCTCCTATATCACAGTTTTCCAGTATATGGTATAAAAACAGAAAATTTGATCCATTGTGCTTATCTTCTTCTGGAAACCTGCTTGGAGGTCAGAAAAAATATTATTCTCTGTGCCCCACTCAGTGAGTCTCACCAAAATCTGGTGACAAAGTATATTTTGTAGCCCATCTAACCAATTAATAGGCCTATAGTTGCGGAGATCATCTCGCCTACCCTTCTTATAGACAGATACGATATTCGCATAATGTCAGGAATTAGGGGAGGACAGCCCTCCAAAATCGAGTTTGAAAGCATATTCAGGCATGGGGCACATATTCTAGGTTCTGCAGCAAATAGATCGCACAGAATACTATTCGGTCTTAGGTCTTCCCAGGAACTATAGCAGACAAAGTATTGATGGACTCTTTAAGTGTCAATTCCAAGGAAGAAGGTGATTCATTTGAAAAAGATAAACCTAGCTCCAATGAGTCTCCATGGAGCCGTTTGGTCTCAGAATAAAGCCCTTCAAAATGTTTAACCCAGGTCTGAGGTTGAAGATGGTAATCCACCTGAGAAGTAGCACAGTGACTAAAAAGTGTTATCATTACTAAAGAACTTGTAAAGGTTTCTGCAAGGCAAATCAATCCAGTTAGAAAATGAGATAAGTCCTGCAACTGTCTACTCGGTATAAAATCTTTCTGGTCTTCAATAATCATACTTGTTATGAGTGTTGCTATTTTTTCAGACACAATAACAAAGAAGACCACATAGTCACAATTAGGTCTGGGCAAAATTTAATTTACGCAGGAGTAAGTTGCATAATTTTGGAAATTTCTGATACACTTGTTATGTGAAGGTACTGAAATTAAGCCATTATGCCACATCGAATATTTATTCACCATTCACTGAAAAAAGTTAGTCATTGAACCATTTGTGGTAACAGAATTTATGGCAACTGCACAGGAACAACTAAATAGCACTATTTTTTAGGGCAAGATGGGTCCTTGGTTATTGATGCGAGATGTGTCTATGCGTCAAAACTTGATGCAAGTATGCATTTCAAGCTAAAATATAGCGCCAAATGCTGGATCTGCACGTGATGCAATTATGCACACTTTTGTGAAATTGTGCTGAAATTTTGCATAATCATGCGAAAGCAAGTTACATGAATTTCAATCACCTTTAGTCATAATTTAATAGAAAAATCGGCCTGTATAGTTGATATTAAGCTTGAGTATTTGTGTTATAATTGCTTCATCCTATGAGGTTGTACCTGGGATTCTTTGAGTAAGATAGAATCAAATAATTCTTTCCAGATTGGATCTACGATCCCCTTAATACTTTTGTATAACTCACTAGGGATACCATCAGGGCCAGCAATCTATTTAATTGCTCAGTTATTTCTACTTTGGAGATCTGTTTGAATGTGCTGCTTGTTTTTCACTGAATAGTGCTGGCAATTGTCTATCTCTTAGCCAACGTTTTATCTTCTGAGATGGAGGGATGTATGTTTATCATTTAAAACTCAAAAAACGTTTTTAACCTCCTTTGAGCCTCTTATCTCTTTTGCTGTTTCCATATATGGCTGAGTATTTCTATAATTTCTGAATATGTCTGATTTTATCTTCCATGCTAATAATATCCCACGTCTTTCCCTGAATTCAAAGTGATGGAATTTGACTGCATCCCACAGGCTCTGTTTTTCCCCCCACTGCCATCACCTTGAATGCATTTTGTCCTTTCTCTTGTTCCCGTTTTCATGTCATTAAGCCTTGCAGTGAGTCTTGACTTTGTACTCTACTCCTTAAAATATGTGTATATCATTTTGTAGTTGTTGTGTATCTTCTCGTTCTCTTTTAGCCTTGTCTCATAATTCCTTTAAGGATAGATTTGTAGATGCTCTAGACCATGCTGAGAGTGGTGCAACATGTTATTAAAGAAAAAGAACTCTTTGTGCATTGAGTATCTCCTGCAGATCTTTTGTATCCAATAAAAGCTTTCAGTCTACATGCCCACATATGTCCATATGGTGCAGAGCTTGTTCTGAAACATCTAGTCTTAGCGTGCCTGCAAAGTGGTAGGAGATATGTGCTGGGACATGCTTTATGTATAGAAATATCTCTAGTAGTGGTTTATCTAAGAGGAAGAAGTCTAATCTTTAGAAGCGTCCATATTCTTTTCTGTAAAATGTGTACCCACTTTGTCTCCCTTCTTTTCAGTCACATATCACATAGACCTAAACCTTGCATCATATTTTTTGAAACAGCTTCGAACTTTTTGGAAGTTCAGTGATGGGTGTGCTGTTGACCTACCAAATAAACCACCCAAAAGGGTAAAGAAAATTCCCCTAATATTGCTAGAAAGAGGCAAAAAGCAAATGTATAAAAAGACATTTCAGAGCTTCATGGTATTCAATACTTGAGACATTTAATCTTGTACATGTGATTATTAATTGATTAATTTATCCATCTACTGGAATGATCTTTTTTGAGTCAAAGCAGGTTCATGCTCACAATAAGTCTACTTAAAATGGATGCCCGTGTAGAAAGACATGCTTGATATAAGCAACCCATTTGCATGACCCACTGTTCTTGTTAAGTGGTTTTCATGAAGCATGGTTAATTGTGAGTAACATTTCCTTAAGTATTTTAGAATTATTCTCTGTTTTCTTTTAATGCAAGGTCCATTTATATTCCTGGTCCTGAGATTTAAACTATTCTATTTTCAGTTGCCAATTTTCCTTATTTTTTTTATATACTTCGTTTGACAGAGGCAGCTTGGCTTTAGAGAAGTATATAAATGCATGAGGACCATTATTCTTTTATATTTTTTCCTCATATGTTAGACACCCAGTGATAATCCTACATAGGGAATCCCCCTTATCTTCTACCAGCACCATTGCCATACCTATTTAGGGCTCAATCGGTCTCTGACACCCTAGACATGTTAGTGATACTTTCTCTGCCCCAGACCCTAATTAATAAGACTTACTTATCATACTATAAATTAGATAATCAGCTTCCTAGATATTCCATATTTTGTACGTTTTATTTCCCCATATAATCCTCAACCTTATCAGAAATCTAATTTGAATCTTAGCCCCCAATTTTAGAATAATGTCACTCTTTTACCTCGTTATCACTAGCATTTCTTTCTTCTTCAGCAAATGTTGAATCTGTTCACGATGGTATATTATGGGACACAAAATATTTTGTTTTTTGTGCCACACTTAATATTTAGTCTTTCACAGTATAGGTCAGGAAATTTATGAAGATGTTTCTTAGACTCTTGTCATTTGACAATGCTTTTAAGGGATTTTGGTGTACTCTTTGTATTTTATGATCTAAATTTGTCAACGTTTTTCTTTTGAATACCCATTCTTTGATTAGTTTTAATGCAAGTGATTGCAGGTCTCCCCCTTCTGATTTTAATTCCATACAAACTCGTGTAAATATTTTCATTTTGATTATAGCATTTAGTTTTATGCGCATTAAAGAGCCTTTCTGTTCTAAAAAAAAAGCACTGGCTGGACATTGACTTATTAATTGTTAATGTTGTGCATTGCTGTATTCTTAGTTTCAAGCCCATAGCACCTACCTAAGTCAGGCTTTGACTGACCTACCTATTTTACCATAGAGATCAGTGTTAAAAGAGACACACTTTTAGGATCTGTTGTACAGAAGCCTCAGGGCACCAGGGGTGAAAGATCCCCATTTATCACAATTGGGACTAGTACCTTCCGACTCCCCTTGGTCCTCCTAAACCAGATTTCTCAAATAAGATTATAAGGGGTTTTATATAGGCCACAGCAACATTTCTTTTATGCCCTCAAAATCTTGCATAATTTAAAAAAGTTCATGTCATGCTTGTTCTGTGACTATCCCAAAATTATACCATTATGCTACATGGCTTTTTGCGCACGATCTGTTCTTGACAACTGTGTTTTTGTGCTATATTTTTAGTGCAAAATGCATTTGCAGGTGTGAGGGTGCATTTCATACTGGACAATAGTATTAAATGCTGTTTTTGCATTTCATGCAAATTTACATAATTTTTGTCGAATTATGAAAGCTTGTGCAAAAGCAAATTACACAAATTTTGCACACTCTAGTTTTGCATTGTGAACTCTTTGACAAATGCAATAGGAAAGGCTTTATATTGTAAACTCCTTGCCAAACACCATGGGCTTTACATTTGGAACTGTATGACAAATAGAGTAGTAAGAGGTTCTAAATTGTGAATCCTCTTACAGAAGCAATAGGAAAGAGTTCCATTGTAAACTCTCTGAAAAAAACAAAATAACAAGGGATTTCAAATTGTGATCCCTCTGTTAAATACAATAAGAAGAGGGTTAGTATCTGGTCCACTTCTAGGTCTGGTAAAAACTAAGGGGCTCATTAGGATGGTGGGCGGACTTTCGTCTGCCCGCCACCCTATTGCAAATGGGACCGCCCAACAGGCTGTCAGTGGTACGGACAGAGGCATTACGATGCGACCGCCACCACGGCGGTCGCAATGCCTATCTTTTGCACACGCCACAATGCAAAAAGGGGATACATTACATATCCCTGCACTGCTTGGCAGGCACCAATCAGTGCCTGCCACATGGTGCAGGGATATGTAGGGGGGCACCATAGGTGCCCTCCACAACCCACAACTTAGGGCAAGGTAGGTAGGGGGGCCCGCTACGGGCCCCCAAAGTCCCTGTCTGCCTGCCTTTTCATGGCTTGCTACCCGCCATGAAAAGGTGGGTGGAAAGGGACATCATAATCCCTACGGTAGTGTGTGGCAGGCACTGCCTCCATTGCAGGTATTGGATGTTCAACCGGCGGACTCAAGGAGCCCGTCAGATGCATGGCGGTCAGTCTTCCCGACCGCCAACCACCCGCCCGCCATGGTAATATGGCAGGCAGATTACATAGTTCTGATGGTGGTGGGACCACCACCTACGGACTGTCCGTGGTGGTCCCACCGTCAATGTAATCCTCGGCTCCAACTGTCTTGAGAAGGAGGCTTTATGTTAATGTCAATGTATATTTTGGGGATGCTTAAAATGTTTATTGAATTTTAAGTATGGTAACAAAGTCAAGAGGCCTCTTATTTTACAAAGTGAATGACTTGATATTGGACATGCCTCCTTAGGGGAAATTACCACTAAACATTTAGCTTTTTCCTCCTAGTCTTTGCCGACTCTCCCTGCATAACCGTAGGAATCTGGGCATCTTCCCCCTGTACTGCAGAAAGGAGTAAGGGAAGAAAGGAACTCACCCCTGTCCAGGCCTTGAGTACAGACTCTGACCTGGAGGAGGCCATCCCTTACATGGTCTAGGAGGAAGTGGGAGAAAGGTGTACAGCCTGTGGGCCCATTGCCCCCCCCCTTCCAGAGTCACAGAGGACAAAGTTCCTTGAGTGGCTGGGTTCTGAGTTAGGGATGCTGGCAGCTGTTGGCGGCCTTGCCCTGGTGCTGCTCCAGTGAGCTACGTTGACCCGGGACAAAAGTACCACCCCCAGAAAGGAGGGGGCCACACTCTAGGGTGGGTCACAGAGAGAGACAAAAGGGATCCTACTGGGATCATGGCCCTAGACCTAGGGGGATACCACTGCAGTGGTGGGCCATCATCCAGGCTCTATCACCCCGAGCCGGGCAGTTTATCAAGGCCATGATTCAACTGCCCTGTGTTTCGGTTAGATGTTGGACATGGCCTACTTAGGGGAAATTACCCCAAAACGTTTTGCTTTTTCCTCCAAGTCTTTGCAGACTGTCTCAGCATACTTGTAGGAGTCTAGACACCTTCCGCCTGTACTGCAGAGGGAAGGAGCGCATGCTGCCCTCACCTGCATTGGACTGGGGGCACGTATACGAAGGGTTTAGGTGCTGTGCCTCTGTGCGACATGTAAACAGGAACACCACATACCAGAGGCAGGCACGGCACTGGCTAGTAGTGGGCCGTAGCACTGAGTGGGCCACCCACTGGATAGCCATGAACCCTATATCGGGTCTGCCATGACAGGCCTGTGGGGTGCCATTACGCCCTTGCCTAGGTTGGCATCACTTACTCCTCAGCCAACCCTCAGTGGGCCGACCTTACCATGAGGGCACCCCTCAGGGAAACCCTGACAGGTGCCAGAGTTGGTGTTAGGCTGAAGGCCGGGCAGATACATATGGATGTTCCCTGCCCAGGTAGTGAGGACCCCCCCAATGGGGCTTCCGCTGACTTGGAGTTCAGCTCTTCCCATGGATACTCCGGAGGTGTTCTCTGGAGTAACATCAGGTCCCTGAGCACGTCCACAGTGTCAAGGCCGTGTGGAAGCACGTCCTCACTGTCAAGGCCATGTGGAAACACGCGTGCCTTCCTACACAGATTAATAAGAAGCGATGGCACTGTTCCAGAACATGGGCTGGTTTGCCAATGCAGACTGGGGTGTGCGCACCGGCCCTGATGCTATTTCGAATATGTGTACTGCCTGCTGTGTCAGGCTTAAGAATGTGCCCTGGCACCTATGGCACTTTTAATAGGTGCCCACTTGTAATTGTGGGCTGATGAGCAAATATCTGCATTCCTGGTGTTCAAATCTCCGGGTTAGGCCTGCTAGTGCAGGCCTATGTCTCCACACTTTCATCCATGGTGGTAGTGGCAAGGTGCCCGGTCCACCATCACTGGCCAGGAGGGGGCAATTGCACCTGTAAGGGGGTCCACCCAGGTTCGGCTGGTCCGAGCAGGGTGGTGTGGTCACACTTGCACCAAAGGTGCTAGGGCCTGGATAAGCCATGTGCCCGGCCTGTACTTGCTGCGTGAAAATGCACGCGACCTTCTATCCATGTTGGGAAGTGGTGCTGATTCAATGTTCTGAAACATGGGCTGATCTGTCATTGATGACCAGTGGGTGTGCACTGGCATCTATTGTGAGTAAATTCATGAGCAGCTTGCCTTTGTAGGCTGCTGTAAGTGTGCATCCACACGTATGGTGCCCATGATTGCGTGTGACGCATACCAAAGGAGGCTTGTGCGTGCACACAGACACACGTTTTAGTTAAACCCATGTCCAGTCTGCTGTGCAGACTTGGGCGGCGATAATTTTGAAAACAGTGGTCCTTGATGAAGGTAAGGTAAAAGAACAAAATGAATATAGAATGAAATCAGTCCTATATTGCTACTATCCAGCCGGACAGTAAGATTTAATCAACAACAATTATGAGGATCAAGCGAAACACAAATAAAGTGGGACACAGTCCTGTATCCAAAACATAAAGGTGAACAAAATAATGAAAGAAACAAACAATAAGGCAAGGCACAGTGCTTGTTTGTAAATGTGAAGGGTTAAACAAGCGCGATAATGAACACAGCCGTTACACATTACATTTAAGTAAGTTTGTGTGCACGGTGTTAAAAAAGTCGACGACGTTTCGATCCCTTTTACAAGGATATTGGGATGATCATCAGGACAAAAGCAGATAAATGCCTGAAGGACATACAGCCTATACAACTATTTACAAAATCAGGGGGAAATAAAAGGAAAAAGAAGGAAGGAAACAGAGAATTGAGAATGCGGTAAAACATAGGGAAGCCTCCCTTTTCGCAAAGTGCAAACTGCGCAGTGATAAGTGCCTATAAAAATGAGCATTGGACATGAGGGATCGTGGTAGGAGGCAATGGAATTGTGAATGTCGCATGGGGACTGCAGGGGTGATTGCGCCCTGTCGCGGTAGTGGGGGTGCCTGGCAACCGCGGCGGAAGGGAACTTACCACAATTTAGTGGCACGAGGTATTAGTAAGATCAACAATGTGGCCCCCGTGTCCGGGACTATTCCGGTAGTGGACTTGGTGGGACTGCGGTAGATGGCCGCGAGCAGTGGCGGAGGTTGGGGCCTGAGGGTAAAAGAGGATAGTAATGGTGGGGTGAGGGCCAAGAGAACGTGGGTAGAGCGTCTCTTATCTGTACGGGGACTGCCGAGCAATAAAGCACAGTGGATTCAATGACTTTGATTGGGGCGGCTCGATTATCTGGATGAAGAGAAAAGGGGGGGTATTACTTAAGGCGTTAATGTGGAGCGGGGTCACGATAACGCGGATGGAGCATCTCTTACCTGTGCCACGGAATAGTTGGTGATGGGGCCCCGAGGCTTATGGACTGGGGCGGCTCGGTTGTCTGGATAAGGAAAGGGGGCATTAATAGGGACTAAGCTGGTGGCAGCGAGTGAGGGGGGCAAGAACAGGCAGACATGGGCTTACCTTGATACGACAGATACGGGCAGCACTGATATGTAGGGGGTCCGGGAACGGTCGTTAGCTGTACAAGGAATAGATAGCGAGTATGTCATGTGGCTTTGTTGGAGGGGCGGCTCGATAGCCTGGATAAGGAAAGGGGGCATTAATAGGGAGCCAGCTACTGGCAGCGAGTAATGGAGGAAAGCAGGCAGACATGAGATTACCTTAATGCGGCAATGGAAAGCGGTGCTGCTAAGCAGGGGGTCCGGGAGCGGTAGATAGTGGTCTGCGATGTGCTCAATGGCTCAATAGGCAGACGAGGGCCGAGTGCGCGCCAAGTGATTTAAATACCGCGAGAGTGCGCGCGAGGTGATAGTGAACTAGAGAAGGGGATTATGGCGGCCATGTTAGGTGAGGGAAGTGGGTTGCCAGATTTTGGTAGTATGCTGATCAGTGAGTGACTAACCAGCTCGCAAAGTGACTAAGGGTACATGCGGTTCACGGAAATTTAACGGAACGAGTGGCTATAAGAGTTTAGATAAGGCATGGAAATTGCATAGAAAATTGCAGGGATACGAACAGCATGAATTCCAGAGTTTTTGGCATGCAAGGCAAGGTGTGTTGGACATATTAAAATTGAATAGGTGACGGCAAGTACTTCGGTGTTATAAATTATCACAAGGAATGGATCACAGGGTTTGGAAAGTAGTAACCGGTCAGACATTACAATAGGGTTCTCCCCTCGTTTCTGTTTAGCCCATTTTTTATACTTTCAGTGCGCAAAATCCATTTGAGTTCTTCCTTATTGAGCAGACTCCCGACATCTGCGCCTCTTGGGGGAGGTTTGACCACACTGATTATTGTCCATTTGATGTCGTCTTCATTATGGCCCAAATTGCAAAAGTGTTCAACGAGAGGGGCATTGGGTGTTTTGCAGCGGATCCTGCTGCGATGTTGGCAAATCCGGAGTCGTGCTTTCTGGGTAGTCTGTCCAATATAGATTTTTTGACAAGGGCATTGAATTACATAGATCACATTACAAGAATTGCAGTTGGTGAAACATTTTGATTTTATCTTAACATTGTTAAATGTGAATTCTTTGCCTTCAATAGTGAGATCACATACACTACAATTACCACATTTAGCATGCCCTATAAGGGGGTCAAGCCGCCACAGTTCGTTCAATGTGGATGCAGGTCTGGGGTTAGGTAGAGCCGCTCTAACAAGGTGGTCTTTTATATTCCTACTTTTGCGAAATGCGAAAAGTGGACGTTCAAGTCTCATGTTACCGGCATTGAGTATAGTCCAATGTTTCAAAACACATTTCCGAATGGCATTTGAGACTGGCGAAAAGGTGGTAACGCATACCATGCGATTTTTGTCGGTTTTGGGTTTCGGGGATAAGAGGATATCCCTAGGGCAATACCATGCCCTTTTGAGCGCAGTACGTACCAGTCGTCGGGGGTATCCACGAGCTAGGAGCTTGGTGGAAAGGACAGAGGCTTCATGGAAGTAGCCTTCCTTGAGGAAGCAGTAAGGCACGTGGATGGTTGCTTTCATACTTAAGCAGGGTGTTACGTTCGGTAGGCTTTCTGTATAAACTAGTGATTAATTCACCGTTAGTGTGGTGGATGGTGAGATCAAGGAAGGGAATGGAGGTTCTGCTGTGTGTGAGGGTGAAAGTAAGACCCTGGCAATTATTGTTGAGCCAGTGTAGGAACTGGTTGAGGTTATCTTCGTGGGCATGCCAGATAAGGAAGATGTCGTCAATGTATCTTTTAAATAGGGTTATTCCAGATTGAAAAGGATTGTTGGGGGTGAGAATTTTAGACATTTCAAGGTGGTCCATGAACAATATGGCCAGGTTCGGTGCAAAAACTGCGCACATAGATGTTCCCTTAATCTGTTGGAAAAACTTGTCGAAGGTGAAGAAGTTTCTTGTGAGACAAAGCTCAAGCAATTGTAATATGAAGATGGTGGGTACAGCGTGGGGACGAGGTCTTAAGTTAAGTGTGTGTTCGATGACCAGTAATGCCTGAACCTGTGGTATGTTCGTGTACAGGGATTCAACATCCATTGTGCATAAAATGTCTGAATCAGTATTGAAGGGGTGGTGTTCGACTAAGTTAATCATGGCCATACTGTCCCTGACGTAGCATTCTGTTTTAGGAACGAAGTCCTTTATAAAATAGTCAACGTATTGGCCCAATGGCTCTAGGATGGAGCCACAACCTGACACTATGGGGCGTCCCGGTGGTGTGGTAGGGTTTTTATGAATTTTGGGGAGAGTATATATCATTGGGTGCGGGGCGATTTAAAATTGAGGAACAAAAATTCCTTCTGGCTGAGGAAGCCTTGTGATTTAGCATCTGTGGTAATCTGCAAAATCAGTTGCTTGAGTTCCTTAGTTGGATTAGTGTGTAGTCTACAGTAATGGTCAGTGTTGAAAAGTTGGCGGGAAATTTCCAATTTGTATATTTCTCTCTCTTGTAACAATATGCCACCGCCCTTATCGGCTGATTTGATGATGAGAGAGTCATTGTTCTTCAATGTATCAATGGCCTTTTTCTCTTCTAATGAGAGGTTGTATGGAATAAAACGTTTGGTGTTTTCAAGTAATGATAAGTCTTTGAGTACCATTTTTTCAAAGGTCAAAATTTCACCAGGGATCATATTAGAAGTGGGGGAAAAGGTGGATGGCGGACGTAGTGGTGTGTTAGTGGCAGTGGTGGGAGAAGGATTGAGTAAAAAATAAGCATGTAGGCGTATACGCCGGAAGAACCTGAGCAATTCAGTTTGGAGTTCCAGGAAATTGGGGTGGATGGTGGGAACAAACGACAAGCCTTTGCTGAGAAGAGATAATTCTGAATCAGCTAGAATATGTTTCGAGAGGTTGAAGATAGGAATTGTTTGTAAATTAGACAGGACCTCATTGGTGTTGGTTACCATTGGTAAAGTTTCTGACGTGTTTGACGCTCACCAGGAGGATTGTACAATTGTTGCTGCTGCTTCACATGCCCTCGGTTGGGGGGATCATTTTGTCCTCTGCCTAAAAAAGTTGGATTAGGGGGCCGATTAGAAGTACTAGTGGTCTCACCTTGATCTGAATTGTCAGAAGAGTGGGCGGAGGTATCAGAAAAGCCAACCAGGTTGTTGCGTCTGTTAAATCTACCCCAGGGCCTAGCGTTCTGTGGGTTCGTGTATGTGCGATTGGTGTAGAATTCTTTTTGTAAGTAAGGATACGTCCTTTCTAATACATAAGATCTAATATCTTTCTTTACTTTGAGAGATTTTTTGTTTTGCTCAAGTCTGTGAAATTCGTCAGCTGTTTTCTGAACTTGCTCCAGCAATTTTTTCAATCGGGAACTGAGCTAGTTTCCTTTATTTGTTTTTCAATATCATTGATTTCTTGCTCAAGTGTTTTGAGGGTTTCAGGGCTGTATCAATACCAAGCACCATCCAGTGCCTAGAGCAGGTGGTGCCTATGTAGCTGAAGTTAGTTATATATTTAGGGTTATCAGTAATAACCCCTGGTATATATCGGATCTGCAGGCCCACTGGTATTACGTTTTCTTTTAAGTATTCAGTGAGCATGTGAATCATGAGTTGCAGCCTTACAAATTTCTTCTTGCATTTCTATAGTTGTTCGGTAAGTGAAACATTTGCACTATTAGCAGTTTCTATGGAATCTGTAAATAGAGAGGGGCCCTCGAGGATCTTTTTGATATAATCGTCTGTGTATAGTGATGCGTGTTCTGACATAACACTTTGCAACAAGGAAAGTGGGGATAAAGGAGGGTGAGGGAAGGAGCAGGAAGTACCCACTTGTAGAAGGGGAGATCAGGTTTAAAGCCCTTGCAATCCAGCGATTGCGCTTAACATGTTTTAACAAAAACAAGGGAACCCAATATGGTGTACAAGGACCTTGGGTAGCGATAATTTTGAAAACAGTGGTCCTTGATGGACGTGTGAGGGCGTGGGAAGCATCAGCAACAATGGTACAATCCTCCAGGCGAGCGTCAAACACGCCAGAAATTTTACCAATGGTAACCAGCACCAATGAGGTCCTGTCTAATTTACAAACAATTCCTATCTTCAACCTCTCGAAACATATTCTAGTTGATTCAGAATTTTCTCTTCTCAGCAAAGGCTTGTCGTTTGTTCCCACCATCCACCCCAAATTCCTGGAACTCCAAACTGAATTGCTCAGGTTCTTTTGGCGTATACGCCTACATGCTTATTTCTTACTCAATCCTTCTCTCACCACTGCCACTAACACACCACTACGCCCACCATCCACCTTTTCCCCCATTTCTAATATGATCCCTGGTGAAATTTTGGCCTTTGAAAAAATGGTACTCAAAGACATCATTACTTGACAACACCAAACGTTTTATTCCATACAACCTCTCATTAGAAGAGAAAAAGGCCATTGACATTGAAGAACAATGACTCTCTCATCATCAAATCAGCCGATAAGGGCGGTGGCATAGTGTTACAAGAGAGAGAAATATACAAATTGGAAATTTCCCGCCAACTTTCCAACACTGACCATTACTGTAGACTACACACTAATCCTACTAAGGAACTCCAGCAACTGATTTTGCAGATTACCACAGATGCTAAATCACAAGGCTTCCTCAGCCAGAAGGAATTTTTGTTCCTCAATGTTAAATCGCCCCGCACCCCAGTGATATACACTCTCCCCAAAATTCATAAAAACCCTACCACACCACCGGGACGCCCCATAGTGTCAGGTTGTGGCTCCATCCTAGAGCTTTTCGAACAGTTTAAGGGAACATCTATGGGCGCAGTTTTTGCACCAAACCTGGTCATACTGTTCATGGACCACCTTGAAATGTCTAAAATTCTCACCCCCAACAATCCTTTTCAATCTGGAATAACCCTATGGAAAAGATACATTGACAACATCTTCCTTATCTGGCATGCCCACGAAGATAACCTCAACCAGTTCCTACACTGGCTCAACCATAATTGCCAAGGTCTTACTTTCACCCTCACACACAGCAGAACCACCATCCACCACTCTAACGGTGAATTAATCACTAGTTTATACAGAAAGCCTACCGAACGTAACACCCTGCTTAAGTATGAAAGCAACCATCCACATGCCTTACGTGACTCTCTCCCTTACTCACAATTCGTGCGTATTAGGCTCAACTGCTTCCTCAAGGAAGACTACTTCCATGAAGCCTCTGTCCTTTCCACCAAGCTCCTAGCTCGTGGATACCCCCGACGACTGGTACGTACTGCACTCAAAAGGGCATGGTATTGCCCTAGGGATATCCTCTTATCCCCGAAACCCAAAACCGACAAAAATTGCATGGTATGCGTTAACACCTTTTCGCCAGTCTCAAAAGCCATACGGAAATGTGTTTTGAAACATTGGACTATACTCAATGCCGGTAACATGAGAATTGAACGTCCACTTTTTGCATTTCGCAAAAGTCGGAATATGAAAGACCACCTTGTTAGAGCGGCTCTCCCTAACCCCAGACCTGCATCCACATTGAACGAACTGTGGGGGCTTGACCCCCTTATAGGGCATGCTAAATGTGGTAATTGTAGTGTATGTGATCTCACTATTGAAGTTAAAGAATTCACATTTAACAATGTTAAGATAAAATCAAAATGTTTCACCAACTGCAATTCTTGTAATGTGATCTATGTAATTCCATGCCCTTGTCAAAAAATCTATATTGGACAGACTACCCAGAAAGCACGACTCCGGATTTGCCAACATCGCAGCAGGCTCCGCTGCAAAACACCCAATGCCCCTCTCGTTGAACACTTTTGCAATTTGGGCCATAATGAAGACGACATCAAATGGACAATAATCAGTGTGGTCAAACCTCCCCCAAGAGGCGCAGATGTTGGGAGTCTGCTCAATAAGGAAGAACTCAAATGGATTTTGTGCACTGAAAGTATAAAAAATGGACTAAACAGAAATGAGGATTGGACAACCCTATTGTAATGTCTGACCGGTTACTACTTTCCAAACCCTGTGATCCATTCCTTGCCTTCACCTATTCAATTTTAATATGTCCAACACACCTTGCCTTGCATGCCAAACACTGCTGGAATTTATGCTGTTCGTCTCCATGCAATTTTCCATGCAATTTCCATGCCTTATATAAACTCTTATAGCCACTTGTTCCGTTAAATTTCCATGAGCCGCATGTACCCTTTTCACTTTGCGAGCAGGTTAGTCACTCACTGATCAGCATACTACCAAAATCCGGCAACCCACTTCCCTCACCTAACATGGCCGCCATAATTCCCTTCTCTAGTTCACTATCACCTCGCGCGCTCTCTCGCGGTATTTAAATCACTTGGCGCGCACTCGGCCCTCGTCTGCCTATTGAGCCATTGAGCACTGCGCAGACGGCTTTCTACCGTTCCCGGACCCCCTGCTTAGCAGCACCGCTTTCCATTGCCGCATTAAGGTAATCTCATGTCTGCCTGCTTTCCTCCATCACTCGCTGCCACTAGCTGGCTCCCTATTAATGCCCCCTTTCCTTATCCAGACTATCGAGCCGCCCCTCCAACGAAGCCACCTGACATACTCGCTATCTATTGCTTGTACAGCTAGCGACCGTTCCCAGAACCCCTACATATCAGCACCGCCCGTAATTGCCATATCAAGGTAAGCCCATGTCTGCCTGTTCTTGCCCCCCTCACTCGCTGCCACCAGCTTGCTCCCTATTAATGCCCCCTTTCCTTATCCAGACAACCGAGCCGCCCCAGTCCATAAGCCTCCAGGCCCCATCGCCAACTATTCCGTGGCACAGGTAAGAGATGCTCCATCCGCGTTATCGTGACCCCGCTCCACATTAACGCCTTAAGTGATACCCCCCCTTTTCTCTTCATCCAGATAATCAAGCCGCCCCAATCAAAGTCCTTTGAAGCCACTGTGCTTCATTGCTCGGCAGACCCCGTACAGGTAAGAGACGCTCTACACGCGTTCTCTTGGCCCTCACCCCACCCCGCAATTACTATCCTCTTTTACCCTCAGGCCCCAACTTCCGCCACTGCTCGCAGCCATCTACCGCAGTCCCACCAAGTCCACTACCGGATTTGTCCCGGACACGGGGTCCACGTTGTTGATCTTACTAATACCTCGTGCCACTAAATTGTGGTAAGTTCCCTTTCGCCGCAGTTGCCAGGCGTCCCCACCACCGCGACAGGGTGCAATCACCCCTGCAGTCCCCATGCGACATTCACGATTCCATTGCCTCCTACCACGATCCCTCACGTTCAATGCTCATTTTTATAGGCACTTATCACTGCGCGGTTTGCACTTTGCGAAAAGGAAGGCTTCCCTATGTTTTAACGCATTCTCAATTCTCTGTTTCCTTCCTTCTTTTTCCTTTTATTTCCCCCTGATTTTGTATATAGTTGTATAGGCTGTATGTCCTTCAGGCATTTATCTGCTTTTGTCCTGATGATGATCCCAATATCCTTGTAAAAGGGATCGAAACGTCGTCGACTTTTTTAACACCGTGCACACAAACTTATTTAAATGTAATGTGTAACGGCTGTGTTCACTATCGCGCTTGTTTAACTCTTCACATTTACAAACAAGCACTGTGCCTTGCCTGATTGTTTGTTTCTTTCGTTATTTTGTTCACCTTTATGTTTTGGATACAGGACTGTGTCCCACTTTATTTGTGTTTCGCTTGATCCTCATAATTGTTGTTGATTAAATCTTACTGTCCGGCTGGATAGTAGCAATATAGGACTGATTTCATTCTTTATTCATTTTATTCTTTTACCTTACCTTCATCAAGGACCACTGTTTTCAAAATGATCGCTACCCAAGGTCCTTGTACACCATATTGGGTTCCTTTGTTTTTGTTAAAACGTGCAGACTTGGGCGGGTGCACTTGCACCCCTGGTGCTGGGAACAATGTGTCATACCTGCCATCGCAAGTCAGTGTGCGCACTAGCACACGTGCGCCCAGGTAGTGAGAAACAGCTCTCTGTGTTTTCACTACCTATAAGGCCTACTCTTCCTATAGGTTAACATGGAGAATCGGTTGACATTACTTCGGACTGAATAGTGGGTTGCAGTGGAGCAGCCTCATGGTGTTTCATATCAACGGATTCACAGTGCCAAAACCTTTCAATTGGTAATGTGGGTTTTGGCATAACTCGTTTACAAATGCCACTTATAGAATATTGAAATTTCTATACTCCAAGAGTCTTGGGGACAATGGTGCCTGGCTCCAGTGGATGTCAGGGGACGGGGGGACCACATTGGTGCATTCCCCAAACAACAACCATAAACCATGGGCATCCCACGGGAATGGCAGACCATTTGAGAGCTGAATAGGATAGATTGAAGATAGAGATTTTGACACTTAGCCTCTATGGGCTGGATCATGGCCCCCCTAAAGATTAAGATCTGCATTCCAAGGCGCAATGGCAGACAGGCCCACAATTTAGGGGATACATCTGTGGTTCAAAGGAAAACCTCCTAAACCACGCCAAACTTCAAAGACACACGACAGTATAACTACAGGTGCCATCCTTCAGCAAAGGGTGAGATACGCTTGTGTGACATGGGACAATAGAACCCTGACTATATGGTGCACATTGCCAGAAGACTCTTTCGTGCACATGGAGGATAACTGTCCGGCTAGAGGCTGGCCTGGCCGAGGACTTGCTGAAGTGTTGCACCCTGAAGTGTGTACTCCAAGGGCCCAACCGGGGGACTCCTGTTTTCCCGGAGATCTCAGGGATATCAAATATCTCCCGAGAGGGATCTACACCATCTACCTGTGACATCTGGAGAGTGGTGCCCTTTCAAATGCCCACAACGGCTACTGAATCCCAACTCGTAGCGTGGTGTGAGCGGGAAACTAAGACTTGTGTCTGGAGACTGGAATGCCTAGTGTGGAGCCCCAGAAATCTTGCCTGCATCTAAGGCGTGTGGTTCCTGTATTGCGGGGACTCTGACACATCTAGTAGTGGTGAGTGGATTCACTGGTTACAGGACCCCGCGTGGTCCATTTCATTGATCGTGCCACATCTCTCTCACGCAACATGCCGACTGCATGCTCATTGCGTGCGGTGTCTGATTCACAGGGTGCGACCCTTGGAGGTGGGGGTGTACCCATAATAGGGCCTCATTTTACCTCATGCGGCTCTGCTGAACTTACATCTGTGTGTGTGTGGCCAGACTGGTATGGTGCAATTTGTATCATCGTGCACCGGAGGCTGTGCCTCATTTCCAGGGAGGTGCGGAATTTGCAACTCATTGTGTTTGAAATCTGAAGTGTCTGGTGCACTCATCCCTACATGCACCAAATGCTGTGCCTGGTTTTCCTGGGCACGACCTGGATCATTGTGTACAGATCGGGCGCCTAATCCTATTGAGAGGCACCCCTGTGTACTCCCCATTCATCAGTTGTTCCCCTTTGAACCCTCATCTCGGCGGACCAAGTGCCATCTCCACACCTGGCCCCTCCCGAAGACATCTTGGCACCAGGTAGTAACGAGAGAGATTGAATGGGTTGAAGGAATGCTTCTGAGAGTCCAGAAGTGGGTCAAGAGACTGAATGACTCCTTTGTGTTTTAAGACCTGTAGGTGAACTTCCAGAGTAACTGCTTACCTCTCACTTGTTTGCGTCTACCTCCTAATTAAAACTGCTACATATTCCCACCTGCTTCCCCAGGTCCCAGACTGACTGTGACTTCGGCCGCTTGCAGCCCAGTGTCTGGGTGGCGGGGTGGTTATCTTCCATCCTGGGGTATAGGACAATCGGGGTGAACTAGTGGGTGTCTTGGGCCATGGAGTTTGCAGAGGGAGAACCATTGACCTGCTGGGTACCAGTGACACTGCATTAGGGTTCTGGGTGCCTATGTGTGTGTGAGATCATGCCGTACAGACTGACTAATACCTGTCACACCGCGTAGTGGTGCTGAGTGAGTGTGTGTGAATGGGAGTGATCCTGTGTGCACCGCTTGTGATTCACGACACTGGCCAGCCCTGCCGCGTTATACGTTGATTGTTGCCAAAAGCACAATACATTTTGACATTGGTTTTACCCACATGACTTTGGCCCGCAGTACTTCTAAAAAGTGTTCTATTTTTATCTATGTACATAATTTTGATATTGTGCACCGCATAAGAGTGCTCTCAATGGGGGGGTTAGATTCGGAATTGTCCAACAGGGTGCAAACTATTGATTTCATAACAATACGAATGGGCCTACTACTGCTAGTAATATTTCCGAATGTGTTTTATGCCAAAAGTATATGATGGTCATGTTATAATTATTGAAAATGTGTGTTGAATATTAAAGGGTGAGTACGAGTTATACAGCAAGTGTAATCACCTGTCCTTGAAGGGAGCAGTAGTTCTGCCTGACTGGGGCCATCGCTTCAGCCACCCAGACACTGCTGGTTGCAACACTTGACAAAGCCTGTAGGCTTATCTTTACTGGTTGTGAAAAGCTTTGTGTTGCAGCAGACCGAAATAGGGACATTCTTTTTTTTTACAGTTAGAGCCTTTTGGGGCATAAATAGTCCACTGGTGCCACAAAGATAACAGAAACAAACTAGATGCACTGGGTTAATTTTCACCTTTATTTAGATATGTGATTTGCACAATGTGATTTAACTAAACCCCCATAGGAGGGTTTTCAATGTTTAACTCCATTTGACATTTCTTAAATATTTGTAACGGTGTGCATAGCATTTATTTGCATTTGCAATACAGTACTTTCCTTTTTAAAGAACTGGACTGGTCTGGACTTTGATTTATTTCTTTTTGTGCATTGCTGAGTTTTTATTTTCTAGTCGACATCACTTCCCTGAGTCAGCACAGGACTGCTTTGACTCATTACCCTCAAATTAAAATGCAAAAAAGTTTACTTGGTCTCTAATCTGAGAGACCGAGATACAGAGATTCCAGGATATCTGTGCGCTATATAAACGCAGATAACATAACATAACATATCAAAGTAGAAAGACCCCTATTGACACAATTGGGGCCAAGTTACTGCTGAATGCCCTGGGACATCCCAGACCATATTTCTAAAATAAAATAGGAAGTTGTTTTGTATTGTGAACTCTCTGATAAATGCAATAGGAAAGCATTTTCCATTGCGAACTTTTTGTCAAACACCACAGGAAGCAATTTTATATTTTGAAATCTGTGACAAATAGAATAGGAAAAGATATCACATTGTGGACTCTGACAAATGCCACAGCAAGTGGTTTTACATGGTGAATTCTGAACAAAAAATACAATAGAATGGGATTTTACATTGTCAACTCCAGGACAAACAACATGGGAAAGAACTTTAATTTTTAACTATCTGTCAAATACAATAGGATGTTGATTTATATTGGGAAGTCTCTGGCTAATGCAACAAGAAGAGGTTTAATACACATGTCCCTTTCCTTGATCTGGTACCAGAACATGCTTGACATGACAATGTATACTTTGAGTCTTCCTAAAATAATTGATTGGCTTCTCTAAGCAGGAAATACATGGTTATTTTTTATTTATTTTTACTTTAAAGCCTACAGGCTTTATATATTGATTAATAAATGTGAAGGAATGACGTAGCAGTGTAGGCTTAACCTTTTGATTGTGAAAAGCCTCATATTTCCTAATAGGGCCACTTAGGAGCATCACTGGTTTTTAGGATTCAAGCCTGCTATCGTGCAAATTGCCACATAGTACCTCACTGAAAAAGGGAGCAAACTACATTGATGGTCTTAGTTTCCCCCTTGGATATTTCTTTAGGGTACCTGATTGTACCCTGGTTAGTCTACAAGGCCTCTAAAAAAGGGGCTCCATTTTGTACTTCCACATGAAATCATGAAAATAATTGTCATTTTGATATAGTATTTAGTTCTGTGTGCTTTAAAGTACTTTTCCATTTAAAAGTAAAAGAATTGGTTGACTATTGATTTATTTGTTATTTTTGTGCATTGTCATCTACGAGTTTTGATCTTGCAACACGTCCCCAAGACAGCCATGGACTACTCTGCCACAGTACCCTGAAAGTCAGGTTTTACATTATGAGCATTGATTTATTCAGAATTATTGTGCACTTTGTGGAGTTTTCTTTAGTATTTATTTATTCCCCTTGAGTTGCTATCATTTGTTCTTTTGGCTTTACGTTTTTTAACTGTACTGTTGACATTCAATCGCTGATACAGCATTGAGGCAGTTACACTGACTTTCCACTTAAACTTCAAGAATGTCTTGTTTCAGTCACATGTTTGATTACCTATAATCTTTTGAAGTTGAATGCAGATAAAACAGAGGTGTTGATTCTAGGAAATCATCCTCAGACCTAGACCTCTGTTTTGTAGGTAAGGGCTCCTGGACTCAGGAGACTTGCTACTTTGACCAGAGATGTTGGTGTTATGATCAAAGCTGATATTATCGTCTGCCTGCTGTCAACAAGATCTGTGATGCATGATATGCCCTTTTGAAGAGCGTAAGACAATACTTCCTTGACAGTTAGTTAAAAGAATAAAGTTGGTGATCCAGGCAGCCATATCACTCTGTTTCAATTATAGGAATACAGTCTTGCTTGGTGTACCTAAATAGCTTATCAGTCACCTTCAGACTGTGCAAAACGCAGCTGCCATGTCTGTTAAATTAATTTATCTCGGGCCACCTTTGTTAAATCCCAATTGGATTTCCTACACAGGTTACCAGTTACCAGTAATTGTTTGTTTGAAGATACTTTGCATGATGCATGAAGAAATTTGCTGGCACTTTCCTGAGTAACTCAGCTCTTGTTTCAGCCCTACATGCACCCGCACGTGCTTCATTCCTATTCTCATGCACTCTTGTTGTGCCAATGTTCCATTAAACCAGAGGAGACAAACTCTTTTTCTTGGTTTTTGTTTATATTCCTAGTACCCCATAGGTAAAAGACTCTGTTCATGTAAGCACAGTGTGATGTTAGGTCATATTATGTTACTAGCATTTATAAAGCTCGCATACACAAGACAGTTTCTTTGCGCTATAGTAACAGAACCATTACATACTGCTCACACTTTTAGTCATATGCTTGTTTGAAGAGAAATGTTTTTAGAAGTTGTCTAAATCTAATATAACAAGTAGTCATCTTAATATCAAGTGGGAAAGAGTTCCAGACACTAGGGGCGAGTACAGAAAATCTGGAGCAGCTCAGGGGTATATTCACAAGAACGTGTGATAACTACAGCAAGAGTAGCGTTACGCAACTTTCAATATTGCAGCCTAGCGCAGGAAAATAACCCCTTGTCAACGTGGAATTCACAACAAGGCGGTAGCATGCGATTGTCACCAGATAACGTGTCAAATGTCATCGTGAAAATCAACGCCACGCCGAAAAAATGTGAAACGCGAACGCAAAAAAACATGCGATGAGGCCAATCGCAGTACAGAAATCAGCGAACACCAGCCACAGGCCTGCAAATCCCACGCATCCGGTGGGAAAAAGCACCATAAAAGAAAGAAAAAAAAAGCCCAAAAACAATTCAAACTGCGTTGCAACATGGATGCACCCGGACCGAGTGCAGAGGACAAGCCGAACACCACAAGCCCTACGGAGGACCAGCCAGGAACCCCGCGTTCGGGGAAGGGCAAGGACAAGAAGAAGAGGAAGACGGGGTTCAGTCCGCAGGAAGACCGGATCATCGTCACGGAGGTGACCGAACACCATCAACAACTGTTCGGCACTTCCACTGCGGCACTGGCAACCCAAACCCAAAAATGGCAGGCCATCGTTACCAACGTCAATGCAGTCGGAGTGTCGAGGAGGTCACTGGAGGAGGTCAAGAGGCGCTGGCATGATCTGAAAAGGCAGACCAAACATAAGCTCGCTGTTAGAAATGGGGGTCTCTAGTTGGCAATGGCTGGCCTCACTGTCCAAATAGGGACCCTTCTTCCTAAGTCAGGGCAAGTGGGCTAACCCCTTTGATAACCCCTGCTCAACCCTGTGGTAACGTAGCACGAGCAGTTAGGCCTATCTCAGAGGCAGTGTGTGAAGCATTTATGACCATGCACAATAAGGCAGTAACAACACCACAAAAGGACACAACTCGAGTAAGTATAGAAAAAATAGTATCTTTATCTAAGGTTGAGTACGAGACTCTCAAAAGCGTTTTAACCAGTTACAATGCACGTAAATCAGTAGGGACTTAAAAAAGGGGCAATACATATTCACCAGAACGTGGCACTGACTGAGTTCAAGGCCTGGGTCTACGCGACCCGTTGCGCACCAGATACCTGCCGTTGGACGGGGACACAGCACATAGCTTCTCGAAGAAGCGGAGACGGTGACAGGCGGACTCCCAGCGACCACAGTTCTCGATGGCAGTGGTCCGCAAAGTGCACTCGCAATGATTCGGGCACTCCAGGACAGGCGGGCCCTCAGCGGCAGCAGCACGCGGCGGCCCGGGCTGGTGGTGGCGATGACTCTCGTCGTGCAGCTCCGTGGTGGGCTCGCGGCGGCAGCAGCGCTCTCCTAGCTGCGGCGGCCACAGGACGATTCACGATGGTGCAAGGTTGACAAAGACGTGGGCACTCAGCGGCAGCAGCTCTCTCTTAGCTGCGGCGGCCCACAGGACAAATCCCAATGATGCAAGGTTAGCAAGGGTGCGAGCACTCCACGGCAGCAGCTCTCTCTTAGCTGCGGCGGCTCACAGGACAAATCACGATGATGGAAAGTTAGCAAGGGTGCGAGCACTCAGCGGCGGCAGCTCTTTCTTAGCTGCGGCGGCTCACAGGTCAAATCACAATGATGCAAAGTTAGCAAGGGTGCGAGCACTCCGCGGCAGCAGCTCTCTCTTAGCTGCAGCGGCTCACAGGACAAATCACGATGATGCAAAGTTAGCAGGGGTGCGAGCACTCTGCGGCAGCAACTCTCTCTTAGCTGCGGCGGCTCACAGGACAAATCACGATGATGCAAAGTTAGCCAGGGTGCAAGCACTCCGCGGCAGCCACTCTCTCTTAGCTGCAGCGGTTCACAGGACAACACATGGTGATGCCAAGTTAGCACGGTGCGAGCACTCAGCGGCGGCAGCCCTCTCTTGGCTGCGGCAGCCCACAGGACAAATCTCGGTGATGCAACGTTAGCAACGGTGCGAGCACTCAGCGGCGGCAGCTCTCTTAGCTGCGGCGGCCCACACAGTTTCAGCGAAGGTTCTGAAGATTCAAATTAAGGCGGGCACTCAGCGGCGACAGCTCTCTCTTAGCTGTGGCGGCCCACACAGTTTCAGCGAAGGTTCTGAAGATTCAAGTTAAGGCGGGCACTCAGCGGCAGCAGCTCTCTCTCTTAGCTGCGGCGGCCCACACAGTTTCAGCGAAGGCTCTGAAGATTCAAGTTAAGGCGGGCACTCAGCGGAGGCAGCTCTCTCTTAGCTGCGGTGGCCCACACAGGTTCAGCGAAGGTTCTGAAGATTCAAGTTAAGGCGGGCACTCAGCGGCGGCAGCTCTCTCTTACCTGCGGCGGCCCATACACAGAATTCACAAGGGTTACCAGTTTGCGTTCCTCACAGTAGGACTAGAGGTTCCGGATTACTCGACGGAGGCCTCACCTGCAAGTAGAATTCCTAGCAAAGGAATTCGGGCGGCTGGCGGGGTGAAGTCTAATGTCCCTGAGACTTCAGCAGGAGGTGCTCTCAATTCAGGCCCTTGGGTAGTTTCTTCAGCAAGCTTGGTGAAAGTTTCAAAGTCCTTTCCTCTGTCCGCTCGGACAGAGTTTCCGTCTTGACATCCAGAAGGAACACACTTGAAACAGGATTTAGCGCAGCGTTTTATCCCTCAAAAGTCTTTGTTCTCTGCAGTCACAAATCACTGCATCCAGTCAGAACCAGTTCGGTGGGGTCGGGGAGCACTTGGTTTACGAGGCGACATCCTGCCCTTTGGGAATCTGGGGGTCTGCTATCAGACGCCCAGTGGGAGATGGAGCCATCATTCACCTTGCCAGGCACGGCCTTGCTCGGATCAAAGAGTCACCCCTCCCCAAACTCTAAATGCCGATCTCTCTCTCCAGCCAGGTCTGACCCAGCTGGCCCTGCTGCTCCAAAACCAGACGGCCAATACACACGCTAGCAAAAGCCTACAGGAAAGCTTCAGACCAGAAAATACCTCATTTCTAGTAGAGGCATTTTCGAACACGGGCTACGCTAATAATCCTTACTAAAAGATGCATCTCAATGTTCTGAGTTTAAACATATCAAATTCGACGTTCCTACTTCCTATCAGGTTCCTGGGGGCAGGGAGGATTAAGGCATGCAATACTCAGCCTGCACATTCTGGCCTATGGGAACGGGTGGCCTCGCAATAGAAAACAGTGAAATGGAGGGTAACTCACTATTAGAACATGCTACACAGACATACTTTCAAAGCTGCTTTGGTGGGCAGCGCAAATCAGCGCTGCCGGCCCACCAGCAGTATTTGGTCTACCGGCCCTGGGCACGCGCAGTGCAGTGATACTAGGAACTGACAGGTAAACCAAACGAGCCAATTATGATTATTCCAATTCATACAGTTATGTTTACACAGGGAGCATTCGCGCTGTGTCACTGATTGGCAGTGGCACAGCGCCCAGAGCATCTAAATCCAGCCAACATAAAAGGTCAGAAGAGAAGAGAGGAAGGGAGACCCGCGCCAATGATGCCAGGTCTAACACACGTCCCCTCCAGCTGAAATGTGGGGAGAACTAACCATCCCCTTGGGAGTTCTCATCACTAAGGCGGAAAAACCTGGACAGACCGTCAGCATTGGCGTGCTCTGTACCAGGGCGGTGTTCCACCATGAAATCCATACCCTGTAGGGAAATGGACCACCTCAACAACTTGGGATTCTCACCCCTCATATGCACCAACCATCTAAGGGGCCTGTGGTCTGTCTGAACCCGGACGTGAGTCCCAAACAAATATGGCCTCAGCTTCTTCAGCGCCCAGACCACAGCAAATGCCTCGCGCTCAATTGCACTCCACCTCTGTGCCCGGGGAAGTAACCTCCTGCTTAGGAAGGCTACCGGTTGGTCTAGTCCCTCCTCATTGATCTGTGACAGAACAGCCCCTATACCGTGCTCTGAGGTGTCTGTCTGGACAACAAATTCCTTTGAAAAGTCGGGCGCCTGAAGCACGGGTGCAGTGCACATGGCAGTCTTCAGGGCGTCAAAAGCATTCTGACAGGTGTCAGTCCAGGTTACCTTCTTTGGCTGCTTCTTAGAAGTCAGCTCAGTCAAGGGTGCAACAATGTTACCATATCCTTTGACAAACCTCCTGTAGTACCCCGTGAGTCCTAAGAAGGCTCTCACCTGCGTCTGAGTCTTGGGGGGTTCCCACACCAGGATAGTTTCAATTTTGGGCTGAAGGGGCGCCACCTGGCCGCTCCCCACCTGGTGCCCCAAATACACTACAGAACCCTGCCCAATCTGGCATTTACTGGCTTTGATTGTGAGGCCTGCCTTCCGCAGTGCCATCAATACCTCCCAGAGGTGGCGCAGGTGGTCCTCCCAAGAGGAGCTAAACACCGCAATGTCATCCAGGTAGGCGGCACTGAAGTCTTCCAGCCCAACCAACACCCTGTCGACCAGCCTCTGAAAGGTGGCAGGGGCATTCTTCATTCCAAAGGGCATCACCCGGAACTGGTAGTGCCCATTGGGTGTGGAGAAGGCTGACCTCTCCTTTGCTCCCTCGGTCAAGGCGATCTGCCAATACCCAGACGTCAAATCAAATGTGCTGAGGTATTTGGCTGCCCCTAACCTATCTATGAGCTCATCAGCTCTGGGGATGGGGTGCGCGTCAGTCTTCGTGACTGAATTGAGGCCCCAATAGTCCACGCAGAACCGAAGTTCCCCGGTCAGTCACTCGGTAAGCCTTGTGCTTAATGGGAGGACTGTCCCCGGTGTCCACGTCATGGACACACCAATCAGTGACACTAGGTACCAGGGAGAACAGATCACTGAATTGCCCCACCAGTTGGCGACAATCACCCTGCTGCTCAGGGGTCAGTGTGGTGGAGAGGACCACACCCTCCACTGACCCATCTCGCTCCCCTGCACACAGGAGGTCAGGAAGGGGCTCGCTCTCCTCCTCCATGCCAGCATCTGTGGCCAGAAGCATGCCCACTTCAGACCTCTCAAAGTGGGGCTTCAGGCGGTTAACATGCAGGACCCGCAAGGGGTTCCTGTGAGACTGCAAGTCCACCACGTAGGTAACAGGACTCGCGCTCCACCACCTCAAAGGGGCTGGTCCACTTATCCTGGAGCGCTCAGGGCTCCACCGGGGCCATGACCCAAACCTTCTGTCCAGGCTGAAACTCGATAAGAGTGGCATTCTGATCGTGCCAGCGTTTCATCTCTTCCTGGCTGGTTTCCAGGTTTGCCTCAGCAAGTTTCCTGAAACGCAGAGTCTGGTTCCTGAAGGCCAGCATGTAACTAAACACATCCTGGGGAGGTTTCCTGGGAGATTGCTCCCAGCCTTCCTTGACCAGACTCAGAGGCCCTCTTACCGGGTGACCATAGAGCAGCTCAAAGGGACTGAACTCTAAGGACTTCTGTGGCACCTCACGGTAAGCAAACAACAGGCATGGTAAGAGGACATCCCACTTACGCCTCATGGGCTCGCCTAGGCCCATAATCATGCCCTTAAGGGTCCGGTTGAACCTCTCAACCAGCCCATTACCCTGGGGGTGGTAAGGAGTGGTGAACTTATACGTTACCCCACACTCCTCCCACAGAGACTTCATGTATTTGGAGATGAAGTTAGTTCCCCTATCGGACACCACCTCTCTGGGGAATCCCACACGGGAGAAAATCCCCATCAGTGCCCGTCCCACCACGGGGGCCGTCACTGTCCTGAGCGGGATGGCCTCAGGGTACCGGGTGGCATGGTCCACCAAGACTAGGATGAACATGTTGCCCATGGCTGTCTTGGGATCCAGAGGCCCCACAATATCAATGCCCACTCTTTCGAATGGGGTGCTCACCACGGGGAAAGGGCTGTAGTGGGGCCTTAATCTTCCCCCACTCTTCCCACTTGCCTGGCAAGTCTCACACATTCTGCAGTGAGCATCGGAGCTCCTGCGCATCTGGGGCCAATAGAAGTGGGTGACCAGCCTCTCAAAGGTCTTGGTCTGCCCCAGAAGTCCGGCCAGTGGCACATCATGAGTCAACCCCAGTAGGAAGGTCCTGAAGCGCTGGGGTACCACCAGCACATGGGCTGACCCAGACTCAGCAACCTTAGGCTCGCTGTAAAGGAGGTCGTTCTCCCAATAGATCCAATGTGACCCTGTCTGGTCACCTACTGCCTGGGCGGCGGCCTGTCGCTGAACCCCCTCAAGAGAAGGGCAGGTTCTCTGCTGCTCGCAAAATTCCTCCCTGGAGGGCCCCCCTTCCTGCTGCCAATGGGTCAGCTCCGGTAGGTCCCCCAGTTCGGCCACTTGTTCCCCTGTAGGTTCCAGGGCATCCCCCTCAAGAACTGCTCCCTCCGGGACCGTGGGAACCGTGGGGGCCGGTTTCCCGTGCCCCCTACCCCTTCTCTTTGAGGCAGGGGCCTGGGCCATACTTTCAGGCTCCAGACCCTCCTGAACATCCTTCTGAGCTGTCATGGACCGAGT
Source organism: Calotriton arnoldi (assembly GCA_963921515.1). Taxonomy (NCBI): domain Eukaryota; kingdom Metazoa; phylum Chordata; class Amphibia; order Caudata; family Salamandridae; genus Calotriton; species Calotriton arnoldi. The sequence continues at coordinate 95,770 of CAWUFW010017657.1, read as the reverse complement.
GGTCACACACGCCCACTCAGGCAACCCCAACATTTCCAAATGAGACTTTCTCTCCACCGTAGCCCACGGGGAGTTCTCCAGATCGTTGCCCAACAGACAGTCTATAGGCATGGCGGCCCTCACAGCGACTTGAAGAGTTCCTGTGACCCCCCCCCACTCGAAGGGAACTTGAGCCACTTCACACTGGCTCTCTGAGTTGTCTGCTGACACTACGGGGCAGAATGCATGGGGGACAACTTGCTCTTTGGACACCAACCGGGAGCTGACAGCAGTCACACTAGCTCCGGTGTCCCTGAGAGCCTCCACCCTATGGCCATTGATGGTCACCCACTGCCGATACTTCTGAGTGTTGGTCGGCAGTGTGGGGTTAGGGACCTTCTCGAAGTCCCCTAGCGAGACAAGGGTTAACTCTACGGGATCCCACCCACCTTGGACCTCCATTTCCTCCCCCCCCAGGGCTACACTGGCAATCTGGCGGGATGGTGCATGGGGTGGTGCACGAGGGGATGCATTGGGGTCCCTCTGGGGACACTGGGGATCATAATACCGGTGGCCCACTTGACCACACTTAAAACAAGTAAGGGGCCCCCTATGAACAGGCCTACCTGTCGGGGACACTGGCTTCTTCTCAGGGGGAGGCTGGGACACCACCGCTTGGTTCCCTTGGGAATTACTTTGGGGCCCTCTCTGGAACTCCCTCTGTTTACCCTTGTCCCCCCCACTTTTCTGCTGGGGACCCTGCCCACCCCGGGCGAAGTCTCCCACAAAACCTTTGCGGACCCGGGTGCTCACCCAGCGGTCCGCCTCCTCAGCAAGCTTCCTAGGGTTAGTCAGCTTGCTATCAATCGTGCTGGCGTAGCTCTGGAAAACAGTTACTGGACAAATGCTTCCACGCAAACAAATCATACAATTGCTTGAAAGTTTCCACTTTGCTACCTTTTACCCAGCGATCCATTGCGCTGCAGAAAAAAGACACATATTCAACCCACGTGGTACCCTCTAACTTCTTACAGGTCCTAAACCTCTGCCTGTACATTTCCGGGGTCAAACCATAACGGGTATCAAAGCTTCTTTCATATGGGCATACACCATCCTGCTCTCCTCAGGCAGGTCCAACAGGGTATCCCTACCATCACTCACAAAGCGCCCCCACAATCCTGCACCCCAATCCTGCTCAGGGACCCGGTGGGACACCATTGCTACCTCATATGCGGCAAACCATTGCCCAATATCCTTACTCTTGTGAAAATCCTTAATGACATCCTTAGGAATATAAACTCTACTCTCAGGAGTTTCTAACGGTATGCTGCCACCAGAGGGGGAGACCGGGACACTCCTCGCCCTGATCTCTATCTCCCTCAACATTCTCTCATGTTCCATTCTCATTTTCTCAAGTTCAAATGACAATCGATTTTTCTCAATGTCTAACTTCTTACTCTCAAGGTCCTTCTGACCTTCCAATTTAGCCATCTCGAAACTATGCCTCCTATCTCTCTCCCTGTCCTCCAGCTCTTCTGGGGTCAGGCTCCTTTGGGATACACTAGTACCTGGATTGGAGGGTGTTCTATCTCCCCCCCCTCTACTGCATCATCCGGCTGCGCTCCAGCATTCTCTTCCTCATCCACAGCGGACTCTCTCGCTTCCCACCAGGCCTTCAGCTCCTTGTGGTACTCCTCCTTCCTAGAGAGACCTATCACGGGGACTGCGAATTGCCTACAAAAGGACTTCAGCTGTTTGGCAGTATAGGTATCTAATCTTTCCTCCTCAAAGGCGAGATCCTCCGAAGCATTGGAGGTTGGCCTTCCCATATTAGCAGTATTCATGGCTGCGATCAACAATTCAATACAAAACAACCAACTAAAAAAACAATTTGGAGAGAGAAAAAAAAAATCCGCGTGTGTTTGCGCTTTGGTCTGTACTCACTAGTGGTGTCTACCAGTTATTGTACGTGGATCATAAATGCAAGTTCTGATCCTCACCGCTGACCGCCAATGTTAGAAATGGGGGTCTCTAGTTGGCAATGGCTGGCGATAAGCCACGTTAGCACCAGGAAATCTACACCTGCCCTGACCTGGTGTAAAGTCCGACCACAGCCTGCACCACAAAAGGGAGCACAGCCCAGAGCCACACATGAAGGACAACAGATGCCCATGAGCAACTGAACATGCAGCACGGACACCCAAGCCCACTTGCCCTTCTTCCTAAGTCAGGGCAAGTGGGCTACCCCCTTTGATAACCCCTGCTCAACCCTGTGGTAACGTAGCATGAGCAGTTAGGTCTATCTCAGAGGCAGTGTGTGAAGCATTTATGACCATGCACAATAAGGCAGTAAAGACACCACAAAAGGACACAACTCGAGTAGGTATAGAAAAAATAGTATCTTTATCTAAGGTTGAGTACAAGACTCTCAAAAGCGTTTTAACCAGTTACAATGCACGTAAATCAGTAGGGACTTAAAAAAGGGGCAATACGTATTCACCAGAACGTGGCACTGACTGAGTTCAAGGCCTGGGTCTACGCGACCCGTTGCGCACCAGATACCTGCCATTGGACGGGGACACAGCACGTAGCTTCTCGTAGAAGCGGAGACGGTGACAGGCGGACTCCCAGCGACCACAGTTCTCGATGGCAGTGGTCCGCAAAGTGCACTCGTAATGATATGGGCACTCCGGGACAGGCGGGCCCTCAGCGGCAGCAGCATGCGGCTGCGGCGGCCCGGGCTGGTGGTGGCGATGACTCTTGTCGTGCAGCTCCGTGGTGGGCTCGCGGCGGCAGCAGCGCTCTCCTAGCTGCGGCGGCCCACAGGACGATTCACGATGGTGCAAGGTTGACAAAGACGTGGGCACTCAGCGGCAGCAGCTCTCTCTTAGCTGCGGCGGCCCACAGGACAAATCCCAATGATGCAAGGTTAGCAAGGGTGCGAGCACTCCATGGCAGCAGCTCTCTCATAGCTGCGGCGGCTCACAGGACAAATCACGATGATGCAAAGTTAGCAAGGGTGCGAGCACTCAGCGGCGGCAGCTCTCTCTGAGCTGCGGCGGCTCCCAGGTCAAATCACGATGATGCAAAGTTAGCAAGGGTGCAAGCACTCCGCGGCAGCAGCTCTCTCTTAGCTGCGGGCCTCACAGGACAAATCACGATGATGCAAAGTTAGCAAGGGTGCAAGCACTCCGCGGCAGCAACTCTCTCTTAGCTGCGGTGGCTCACAGGACAAATCACGATGATGCAAAGTTAGCCAGGGTGCGAGCACTCCGCGGCAGCCACTCTCTCTTAGCTGCGGCGGCTCAAAGGACAATCCACGATGCTGCACAACTAACATGAGTACGGGCATTCAGCAGCGGCAACTCTCTTAGCTGCGGCGGCCCACAAGGTTGCAGCGAAGGTTCTGAGGATTCAAAATAAGGCTTGCACTCAGCGGCGGCAGCTCTCTCTTAGCTGCGGCGGCCCACACAGTTTCAGCGAAGGTTCTGAAGATTCAAATCGAGGCGGGCACTCAGCGGCGGCAGCTCTCTCTTAGCTGCGGCGGCCCACACAGTTTTAGCGAAGGTTCTGAAGATTCAAGTTAAGGCGGGTACTCAGCGGCGGCAGCTCTCTCTTAGCTGCGGCGGCCCACACAGTTTCAGCGAAGGTTCTGAAGATTCAAGTTAAGGTGGGCACTCAGCGGCGGCAGCTCTCTCTTAGCTGCGACGGCCCACACAGGTTCAGCGAAGGTTCTGAAGATTCAAGTTAAGGCGGGCACTCAGCGGCGGCAGCCCTCTCTTAGCTGCGGCGGCCCACACACAGAATTCACAAGGGTTACCAGTTCGCGTTCCTCACAGTAGGACTAGAGGTTCCGGATTACTCGACGGAGGCCTCACCTGCAAGTAGAATTCCTAGTAAAGGAATTCGGGCGGCTGGCGGGGTGAAGTCTAATGTCCCTGAGACTTCAGCAGGAGGCGCTCTCAATTCAGGCCCTTGGGTAGTTTCTTCAGCAAGCTTGGTGAAAGTTTCAAAGTCCTTTCCTCTGTCCGCTCGGACAGAGTTTCCGTCTTGACATCCAGAAGGAACACACTTGAAACAGGATTCAGCGCAGCGTTTTATACCTCAAAAGTCTTTGTTCTCTGCAGTCACAAATCACTGCATCCAGTCAGAACCAGTTCGGTGGGGTCGGGGAGCACTTGGTTTACGAGGCGACATCCTGCCCTTTGGGAATCTGGGGGTCTGCTATCAGACGCCCAGTGGGAGATGGAGCCATCATTCACCTTGCCAGGCACGGCCTTGCTCGGATCAAAGAGTCACCCCTCCCCATACTCTAAATGCCGATCTCTCTCCCCAGTCAGGTCTGACCCAGCTGGCCCTGCTGCTCCAAAACCAGACGGCCAATATACACGCTAGAAAAAGCCTACAGGAAAGCTTCAGCCCAGAAAATACCTCGTTTCTAGTAGAGGCATTTTCGAACACGGAGCTACGCTAATAATCCTTACTAAAAGATGCATCTCAATGTTCTGAGCTTAAACATATCAAATTCGACGTTCCTATCAGGTTCCTGGGGGCAGGGAGGATTAAGGCATGCAATACTCAGCCTGCACATTCTGGCCTATGGGAACGGGTGGCCTTGCAATAGAAAACAGTGAAATGGAGGGTAACTCACTATTAGAACATGCTACACAGACATACTTTCAAAGCTGCTTCGGTGGGTAGCGCAAATCAGGGCTGCCGGCCCACCAGCAGTATTTGGTCTACCAGCCCTGGGCACACGCAGTGCACTGATACTAGGGACTGACAGGTAAACCAAACGAGCCAATTATGATTATTCCAATTCATACAGTTATCTTTACACAGGGAGCATTCGCGCTGTGTCACTGATTGGCAGTGGCACAGCGCCCACAGCATCTAAATCCAGCCAACATAAAAGGTCAGAAGAGAAGAGAGGAAGGGAGACCCACGCCAATGATGCCAGGTCTAACACTCGCCGCCAACAGGGAGGCAGCAACGGCGACTGGAGGTGGGAGTCCTGCGACACAGGAGGAGCTGGATGAGCTGGAGCAAATGGTGGCCACAGTCAGCAGTGAGGAGACGGTGGCAGGATTGGGGGGCCTGGACACAGCACGATACGACCTGACCCAACAGCAACAGGGTGAGTAACGACTACGGACGGGGTGAGACGGGGGGACGGGGGGAGATGTGCACAATGGCACACATGCACAATTACGTGTAGCACACAGCACACCCACAATGACCATGGAACATGTCCCTGATTGCCTTGGCACACTGCAGCACACATAGAAACGCCAAGTAGGCCCCCATCCACAATGTGCACAGAGGGGCCCCCCCCTATCACCAATATCACAACCGACCCATGCACATGTGCTGAATCCAGCAAAGCAGCAGCTCTGTGACCCACACTGACTATGCAAGTAACACTGCATGTCCGATAGCATGGCAGCAGCCAAAAAAAAATGACATGGCCCACGAATCGACATGGAGGTAGCCCAGTGCGGATCACATCCGTAAAGGAGCAGGTCACACTCCGACATGTCCACGTGCACCCACAACCCATGCTGTACAATACACGCAGCAGACGAACAATGCACCAGGCCACAAAATCTGTCCGAGAGCACATATGACCCAAGTCAAAAGCAAATCAGGCCCCGAAAAGCACACAATTCAAAGGCACCCCGCCTCAAAGGGAGAAGGCTACACGAAATCAGAGCTGCAGGGGCAACTCCCCCACAATGCAGCACACACACATAGCAATCACAGGACATCCGCAATGACGGCAATGTGGTACAATGTGCAACACCAGCACCACAGGACAGAGCTCACAACAGGTTCCGCTCGTGCATAGTAACTGTCCACTCACATCTGGCATTGCCTGACACTGTGTGATGATAATGAACGGGTACTACCACACATCCGTCATGTATCCGGAAAACACACTGACTGCCATCAAATAGCCAGCTCCCCCAAAACAGTCACAATGTACATTGGCATGCAGTCTGAATGTAAACATCTGCAAATCAACAACATACATGTGAAACTCTGTTAACCTGCATCTCCCCTTAACATTTCAGAGGGACAATCAACACTTACTGCAGAGCAGACCACAAACCCCATCATTGATGATGTAGAGGACAACCTGCACATATGTCAAGATACCCTCCAACGGATACTGGACAGCCTCTGCACCCCACCCCCAGGAGCAGGGCAGGCCAGCTGCCACGAGGTGACCCCACCACCTCCACAGACCACACAGCAGGAAACACACACCACCATGGCTGTCTCCCAGGACCCCCCCGACCAATACATGGAGTACATACAACGTGTGTGGTCTTCCCAGGTGGAGTTGGCTGAACAGCTGCAGGTGGGTTTCGAGCTCATGGCAGCCAAACTCGATGCCATACGTGGGTGTCTGAGTCCGATCAGGGACCACGTACAGTCCCTATCGGACACCCCCGGTACGCACCATTCTCCGCCACAGACCTTGGCTGACCTCGCTGGTGCCATGAATCGTACACAAGAACTGTGTGGGCAGGCAGGCACCAGCCATGACACCACAGAGTTGGCACAGATGCGGAGGTCAATGGAGACCATGGAGCAGATGCAGGCTGGAAGGATGTCTGCCACGGATGGACACCAGCGAGTAGTAGCTGAGAACTTCAATGCCCTGCAGTACTTCATCTTGCCATTGCTGCCACTGAGCCGTCCCCAGATGACTGCAGCGGGAACATCGACACACACAGCTCCGACCCCTGATGTGTCCGTGGCACACAGTGATGCAGCCATCACCCCGCCACACACACCGGACACAGAACCCGTATCAGGGGAGTAAGAAGGGGATGGGAACTACTGTGTGAGGAAGGAGGCAGTAGCATCCATCACCGCCGTATGGCCTGTCCCTACCTGGTTATGACCTATGCATCATGGCCTGGGAAACACCTCCTACTGACCCCCGGAACACTGCGACATTCACCCGGACCCCGACACGGACTGCCATTTCTTCACCGCTGGCCAATTACTCAGCTATCCTGCTGCGGACTGCACTCTCCTCTTCCCAATCACTGTGCAATCCCCAAAGGACTCTGGTTGGCCCACCACTGGGCTTCCATGTGATGTGGGCTTGGATGGCCATGTACAGCTCCAGCTCCGTCAATCACCTGAATGTGAATAAAACATTCTAAATCACACAGATGTGTCATCACTATGTTCACTCACGTATGGAAGTATGGCTGGATGTGGGGACGATGATTGCACATGAAGGTGTACCCTGGTAACTGACATCTGTGCGCATGTGTATCCCTGAGACACATGGCCAATTGGATGACTGTGAAGGTGAGTACTAGCTGTGTCCCCATTGCACATCAACAACAATCACACAACCCCCCAACGTAGGCACACGTCCATGTGTTGAATAGGGCTGTGTGTAGGACTGACCCAAACGAAAGCAGGCCAGGAGTGGTGTCCTACACCACATGTGACAACAGAACTTCACGTCGCATACCTACTCATACACATCTGTGTGGACACATTCTGTAGTGAGATATGACATTGCTCCACATGATCAGTGTTTGGACACCATACTCACAGTGCTGACGTCACGTAAGTGCACATGTCGTTCAGCACATATCCAAAAACAATGTCTGGCTCACAGAGGTGGAGCTTGCCAAAGGGACACACCCACATTGCACATGTGTCAGTCAGTTCCTCCCTGTGTAGGGACGATGCTCACTGTGGCACACGAGTGGACAATCTAAACAACACACCTCACAGTTAGACACCAGTGGAGTGGCATAGACTTTATTGGCATGTGCGTGTCAGTACGGACGAGGCAACGGCCACAGCAGGCAGGGACATGCTTAAGACACTTACACGCAGCATGGGTACATGTTGAGGTTCAGAAAATGTTGGGGCTAAAATGGACAACATTCATCACGGATGGCAACGCTCACAGCCCACCTTGCCTTACTGGATGAGTCATGTGTTGTTTGGCGTCTGCCCATTGCCCCGTGTGAGGGGGCACGACTCACTGCACATGGGATCTGCATAGTGCTCTGCCTCCGGAGTGCGCCGATTGTCTGCTCTGCTGACAGTGATCAGGTGTGAGGGTCCGACAGGTTCACATGTCGTGATACATTGCCATGTGTGTGCTCTCCCCCAGCAGTGTGTCTGAATTGGCAACGTTGCCAAACGACGCTGTGTTGCTCCGACCATGGATCTGCATCACCTTGCACAGGTGTGTGTACACACTCGTTGTTCCACGCACATGCATCCAGAGCCTGAACGAAGGCAGACGTGTCCTCTGTTGTGGTGGGATATGTGAGCAATCCCCATGATGCAACAAGTTGTTAGGCCATGTGCTGTGGGTGGCAATCGGATGTGGCTGTGTGGCTGCAGGAACGTAGTTACTCGTCCATGAATGCCCGTGCAGCTTCATGTGCAATGTGTTCCAATAGTACGTCGTTGTCGTGTTCAAGGAACACCAGGGTGAGCCAATCCATTAGGTGGTCCGGGCAGGTGTGCTCAGCCCACGCCGTCTCACCGATCCGCAACACAGCCCAATAGGGGGCGCCTCAATGTGGTCACTGCACACGAGATTGTGCAATCTCCCATTCACAACTACCAATACATACGCAGTATGTCAAGGCATCCCATGCACGGCTGTCTTGGTTACACTCCTGTTAGTGATCCAACAGGGGTGCAGACACAAGTCATAGTCAATTCATCAACAGTTGTGTTGGATAGGCAGACATCCATGGGACACTCGAATGTGCATGTTCGGCAGTGGAACCAGGGCTGGATGCAGGTGACGTGGGCAATGCGGAAGCTGAGCCTGTAACTGATCTGCAGCACTGCCAGTGGCAGTGCGCCCAGTAAATGCAGCATATGTGCACGGTACTGTTCCACGTGACGGGGGTTGTGCATGTGCCCGGTATGGCCTGCCATTGCGTTGGTGCGTTTCGTGAACCGGCACTCTTCTGAACTGCGGCAGTTGTGTGGAGGATATGCTACAGCTCAGAGCAATGATTCGAATGTGTGTGCAACGTTGTGGGTAATGGGTTGCTGTTTCCGTGAGTGTCAAGGGCATCCCATGCGGGGGTACCACAGGCAGGGGCTTCTGTGTGTGGGCTGTGGATAAGTCGGATGGTTCATTTGCAGAATGCGTGGTGTGGGAGTCGTCCCCATCTGCCATTGCATCTCTATCAGGGTGTTCCAGGCGCGTTCTGGACCAAGGTCAGAGGTGCAGGTGTCCTCCCGCCTTTCTGCATTGGGACAATGGTGCTTTCATCCCTGATGTTTGTCTGACTACTACTTGCGTTTTCGGAATGTGATGTGGCTTTGGTGCTGAGATTGGGACAAGGCCTTGGGCTCATGGTGTACGGATGGCGATGCGCACACACATGTTGGCATGTGGAGCCAGGTGCCCGAGCGGCCTTGCGCTGCTTGTGCTATCTCACTCCGTCTCTCTCCCTCGCTCTCTCCCTCTCTTTCCTTTGTTGGGTGCATGGCACACCTTCTTCTCTTGGATTTGGTCTTCCAGGCTGTGTGCTACGGATTGTCCAGTGAGGAGCCGCTAGGACTCATCCTAAGGGTTGTTTCTGATTTTATTTGTATGGTGTTTTGTGTTGGTGATTACATTGCTGTATGACCGATTCTCCATTTTCTGGCCACGCATGTATGTTTATTTTCCTGCTTGTGCGACATCAGGCAAAATGTTTGTTTTGGGATTCGTGGTGTTGGTGTGCAGTTTCTTAGTCCGGGGTTGAGGGTGGTCCCGGGCAGAAGTGTTGCGGGCCTGTGTGTGGTGTCGGTGGGTGTTGTGGCCCTCTTGGGTGTCCGTGCTGCATGTTCAGTTGCTCATGGGCATCTGTTGTCCTTCATGTGTGGCTCTGGGCTGTGCTCCCTTTTGTGGTGCAGGCTGTGGTCGGACTTTACACCAGGTCAGGGCAGGTGTAGATTTCCTGGTGCTAACGTGGCTTATCGCCGGTTTTGTGTTTTTATCGCCGATGTGGCTGGTCGTTGTGAATGTTGAGGTGTGATGTTGTCGCGCCTTTTGGCACAGGAACGCCCACTCTGCATCTCATTAGCGATAGTTGCGCGGTCCTCTGTGGCGATGTTTTTTGCGGCTGCTATTGCGGGTAAACTGGTGCTGTGGGCTGTTTACACCAGCTTGTGAATGGGGAGGTATATTTATCACAACTTTGGCTGCGATAAAGTGCCGTTAATTCGGCGATAGCTCCTTGTGAATATGCCCCAGAGTCTTTTCTTTTTAAAGGTGGGAATAGTGAGACGTTTCAGGTAAGCGGATCTCAAGCTACAGGTGGGTATGTATTTTTGGATGGGGCAGAGATGAAAGCTGGGCTGCTACTATAGAGAAATTCAAAATGATGCATCTGGTCTGTTTTGATATCAGCAAATGTAGTTTTCTCATCAGGAGATGATGTGGCACTTTTTTGGCTGTTGGCAGATTAATCTGGCTGGCTGAATTTGTGCCAGTTGTAATCTACGGTTGAGGCCTTTGGGGGGGACCAGGTAAAGCGAATTTGCATAGTCTATCCTCGAGATGACTAATGCGATGATGACCTGGATAAGAGCTTTGAAGGTAAGCAATTTACCTATCTTTCCAATTTTACGCAACTGTAAAAAACAGGATAAGATGGCTGCCCGTATTGGGGTTTTTTATTTACAGGTTTCTATCAATAAGAGCTCCAAGGCTCTTAACTGAGCTCTTAGGCTGAGGTACCCATTGTGGCTGGCCATAAAGTGGAGTTCCACAAGTAATGCTTGTTTCTAGTTATGACAATCTTGTCAGAGTTTAATTTGAGTTGATTACTATTAATCCAATCGTCGATTAATAACATTGCATTTTGGATGGTCACTTTGGATTCTGGTGAGTTGTCAATAGCAAAAAGCCGTTGCTTATCGCCCATGTAATTGTAAATTCTCACCTTCATTTTTTCAGGGAGAGCACAAGGGGACATATGTACACATTGAAAAGGTGGTGGGGACAAAGTGGACCCACAAGTGAGTTGGTCCTTAGAAGAGCTGAAGGGGTATAGACGGACTGGCTGAAAGCAGTCCTTCAAGAAGGAAAAATACCAGTCAAGCGCCGTGGCCCATAAGCCTGCGGCTCCTACATGGTTGACCAGAAGTTCATGGTAGACCATGTCAAAGGCCGCTGAGAGATCCAGAGGCACCAGAGGCTGAGTGGTGCCCCTATCAGCTTCTTCCCTCATGTCATCTACGGCTGAAAGGATGACTGCTTTCACAGAGTGGACTGGCGGAAAGCCTACTTAATGGGGATCAAGAAAGTGGGTTTGGGCCAGGGAAGAGCATACATAGCTGGCAACATGCAGCTCTAAAACCTTTGCTAAATAAGGAAGCAGAGATATAGGGTGGTAGGTCTTCAAAATATGTGGTTCCTCACCAGCTTGCTTTCTTTACTGATGGGACAGTGATCGCTTCTTTGACAGAGCTAGGACCCAACACTTGGCTCAAGGAATCATTGAGGAGAGATAGAACTGGATCAGGGAAAAGGGAAACAATTTCTTTTAGCACCTTCAGAGGACAGGTGTCAGTGGGGGAGCCTGATTTCACTTTAGTCAGCAGGTCCATGAGAAGCTGATGGCAGGCAGCTCAAACATTATGATTGGGTCCTTATTATTGATAGGTATTGCCGCAGGAAAGGAATTTAGAGGAATGCTGTCTTTAATTACTTTAATCTTGTCAATAAAAAAAGGAATTAAGTGCATCACATAAGGGTTTGGGTGTGCAGAGTCATAGCAGTCACTCTTTCAGGGTTTGTTAATTCAGACACAATTCCAAGGATTGCCTTAGACTTAATTGTCGAGATTATCATTTTTCCAGAGAAAAAAGAAGATTTAGCTTGTATAATTGATTTTTTATATTTTTTAAGATGATATAGAGAGAATTCATTTTTTCCAGGTGAATAATTCCCATGCCAATTGCGTTCACCCAGCGGAGTTCGAATTTTGTAAGTTTTAATTCTTCAGAAAACCATTTTGATGTGGTGTCATGGTGCTTAGCCATTCTGACTTTCTGAAAGGGAGCATGCATATTACTGGCTTCTGTTACCAGGCTGTTATACCTTCCTCATGTTGGTTAATATTTCATTGGTATTGGGTAAGGAGGCTGCCAATGAATTACAGAAAGTGTCAATATTAATGCAGGCCCAGTTCCTAGATAGTGTTCCGGCTCTAAGCAAAGGTTTAGGATGAACCAAATCAACAAGTGTAAATTTAATAAGATTTGATGCTGTAAGAATGCAAGGTATAGAACATTCAAACCAGACCTATTAATTGCCAATGCTTGTTTCAATGTATGTGATAAGAAGAAATAGGACCCACAAAAGGAGGAAGGAGAGGAGCAGATCTTTGGAATCCATCTGAATATGTTTAACATGTGTGCACCACAAGTACTGACTGTATATAGGCTTGATGATGAAAGCATCCTGCATATCTTGGGTCATAAATAGAGGAAATTAAAATCCTGCACCAACATAAATGCAGCTGTTTCTCAGTTGGTGTTATTGCTGTCTCCCATTTATGTTCTACTGGTTGCTTTCAAGAAACAGTCACTATGTCTGCTGGAATTTCCCAGCCTACCTTCTCATGGATACATAACAATGTATTGCATTCAACGATGTATGTGATGCAACACCATATCAGGTCTTCAACAATCAATATGCAAATGATTGCAGCATAGAGACATTTCAATACCAGTGTATAGTATCTAAACATTGTTCAATACCTATAAAGCACTTGTGTGTGAATCATACCACTGCAATCCAACTAAAAATGATTGCGGGTTCCTTCCTGACAGGCCGCAACCAGTCAGACAACCTTACCCCCTTCCCCTCAGATGCCATCAACCTCATCTCCAGAGTGCCACAAGGATCCTCACTCAGCCACAATCACCATCATACCCTATACTGATGACGCCCGGCTCATACTCTCTCTCTCCGACAAGATGCCCAACACCTGGGCCAAATTCTCCGTCTGCATGATGAAAGTTGCAGATGAATAAAAACCAACTACCTCAACCTAAACACTAACAAGACAGAGGTAGTAATCTTTGTCAAAGGCACCTCGATCTGGGACTCCACCTGTTGGCCTGCTGAACGTGGACCCACGCCTCTCCTGGTAACCCATGCAAACAACCTCAGAATAGTAATTGACAAGCAACTCACCATGAGTAGCCAAGTGAACGCAGTCTCCATCTCCTGTTCCCACGCACTCAATGCTCAAGAAGATCTTCAAAGGGCTCTCCATCAACACTTGCAAAACTCTTTGTGGAAAGACAAGGGAGTATGATGTCGAGAGCACATGATCCATTACAGTGATTTAATCTTGTTTGAACTCCCTCATTACAACTATGGGTTCCCACCTCACCATTTAGGTGATATGTTCAACTTACCCAGAGTCTGCGGAAAGCTCTAGGCACCCCGTCTTATACATTAGAGGCCAATCCACCACTACAATACATTGTAACAGGAAGAACTTTAAAGGGACTGTGTCAAGACTCTATAGTACTGTAAAGAATAGGGTTATTGGTTGAGGGGGGTCGAAGCTCTACTCAGGCAACAACCACAATCCTTGTCACGGTGAACCTCAAAAAGTCAGTACATTTACCTGTACTTAATCCACTGGCGGCTTGGCACAAAAGCAGTAAGTCATAATTCATAGACAATGTATAAAGTATTTATGCAGCCTACAACCCGTAATAAAGTGAAAACACAACACAAGAAAAATTGCAAACCATTTTAGAAAAATAGAGTACATTTTAAAATAAAAAGGTACCAGAATGACATACGTCCAATCAGTAGAACTTGAGATATTCAATTTTAAAGTTTTATGTAGATACAATTCCTAAAAGCACAAAGTGCCGCGTATAGTCTTCTGGTCAAACTGCACTGGGGGAATGTCACAAGTTCAGGCTAACTGCGAAGGAGGGTGGGTTGGATACAGGGACCATGTTAGTCCTGCTAAAAATGTCCTTCTCAAAGTCTGGTGTGCAGAGTTCCCTTCCCGGAGGAGGTGAACGCGAGGAGCAGGTTGAATATTGCGGATGGTCATCGCTGTAGTGCAAAGAGTTGACTGGGCGGCATGGGCTGTCATCGGTGTAGTGCATAGAGCTGGCTGAGTTCCGCAGGCGGTCGCTGCTGGAGTTTCATGCTGGCAATCACTGTGGGCTGTTGTTGCTGTGGTGCAAAGTGCAGTTCTGCAATGTTGCACCTCAAAAAACACTACATCTTCCAGAATGAAGGAAGTTGCCTGAAGATGAAGATGATGATGATGTTGAGGCAATGTAACATATGGAGAACATTCTTAAAGGTGCAAAATTTGTAGAGATCTTGTGGAACCATTTTCCGCTAGGCATGGTGCATGTGGTGCTTGAAACTACTTAACAGTACATTTCCAACATTGCCATCATGCTATTGTACTCCCCAAACACGGTCACCAGCCATTCAAACCACCTCCTTTCCAATTTCTCTCAATTTTCACTCCATTCACAAATGCATCAGTCATGTGTTGCAACAAAGAGGAATGCAAACTTTGTTTATATTTGTAGGAGATGACCATCTTTTGCATGATGTCACCCAAGATTTTTGCCCTATCTCCTTTACTGGCTTTAGAACTCCCTGAACTTTACCCCTGCTCACCAGTAGTACAATATCTGTGCTTCTCCTTTAAGTATGGTTGAATTGGCTTATTCCTAATTGGTATAGTTCACTTGTCTACAGGTCTCTAGGATATGGTGTAGAAAGTGCACCCAGGTTCTGGACGTTAAATGCCACTTGTGGACTGTAGCACCAATTGTGACTTCCACTACAGTGCAGTGGCAGCTCAAACATGATTTCTAAACTTTAAAATGTTACATTTCCTATGCCTGAAGCTCCTAGACGCTAATCTGCATTAGCTCTGTAGTAGAACTCCAGTGCGTGATTAATCCTGATGATCTGTGAAAACTGCTCCCAGAGCAGGGACAATGACTTGGGTGGCAAGATGTTTTTCTTCCCCTGTCAAGAAGGCCACCTGGGGTAAAATCAAAAACTAAATTTACTTCAAAGGCACCTATCTTGCCACAAGCAAATTATAGGGGCGCTGTGGGGTGGTTTGCAGTAGGGCAATCTGGAACTGCTACAAACGTTGGTAGGCTATCCCTTTGAGCTTTTTCCCAATTGGTGAGGGAGGGGCCAGAGTCAACCCCGCCCATTAGCTAGTGCCAGGCATAAATGTGGCATCCTAAGGCACCGTCTTCAGAACACTTTCTGGACCTGTGGAAGAGCAGAAGAGGACTGAGACTGTTGTCTGTTACCTGAGACCCAGTCTGTCAGCCTTGCACCGTACATCTCAAACACATGAGATCCGGGAGTTGAGCCTTCTCTTACATCGCTCCTGAAAAGTGGAACGACCTGCCACTTCACATAAGAGTCTTCTCCTCACTTCTTGTATTCTTAAAGAAGCTGAAGTACCACTAGGCCCTAGGTTTGGCTCCTCCCACCTGTGCAGTGCCAGGATACCTCCCAGGTGATAGTGCGCTCTACAAATCAACATAACAGGACATGACATGACATTACATGACATCTTAACCTGCATCATCATGTACCCAAGACAAGGAAATGGACTCCAAGGGTCAGTAGTCTGGCCTCCTTTGTGGCAACTGGGCTTTAAAATCATCTGATCAGTACCAACTGGAACTGGCCTGGACCCTGTTGATGGCCTCAGCTGGGTAAGCCTTGACACCCATGTGTTGTTCCTGAGGTTCTGGGACACTTGGCTGTGCCTAACTGGACTTCTCCTACCACCCCTGAAAACCTGGGACTTAGAACATTTATGGACTTCCACACCTCCGGAGTACCAGAACAAACCACCCTATGCCTATTTGACCAAGGTGCAACCTCGCTTGGCTAAGAAATCACAGAGAAAGTATCCAGCATCGTGGATCTCAGTGTCAGATTCAGCCACAGCCTTGCCATGCTGAAGGATGCTGAGCTGCAAAAAATACACCAACACCGAAGCTAAAAATGACCGGCCAAAGACGTCTAAAGAATCCAGCCAGCGAGAGGACTTCTCTTGTAGTGAAATTAGAATTTCTCCCACCCTGAGCTATTCCCCAAAATACTTCTGGCTTCAATGGCACTTCTTCCAACAAGTATCTAACTTCAATACACTGGTACAGTGGGGTGACTTTTTGCGGCAGGGTTCGGGGTCTCTGGAAATACTCTTTGGGCCGGTAGAAGTCCAGCATTGGCTGGTCTACCAATATACGGTCACAACTGGTCCAGCGGTTTCCTTTGGTGAGGGCTAGTGTCCGTCTTTGGTGATTAATCCACCCTCTGGCGACTCTCTCAGGTCCGGCAGACACGAATGCAACTTTTGAGTCCAGAGTGGAAGTCTTCTTGACTGCACAAATTAAGTTCCCATTGTACAAGTATGAGGATGTCACATTGATAATTTACTTGTAAATATACTTTGAACAAAATAAATAATGATCTCTTACTCCTCTAGTGAATGAATGGAAGGTACATATGAATTAGTGCTCTGTGTAGCATGTTGCCTGTGTCCATTTTGGGGAGGGGAGTGTATATTGGTTTTGAATGGCATAGTGATGTGCCCTATTCATCTGAAACTTCACATTTGGTGGCTGACCATTTACCAAGGAAAATATGCAAACCTCTCACTGCCTATGCATTTTTCTTACTAGTCTCAACATGGACTGTCTCTGTAATTTTGCCATTGTTTTCTCAAGCTGTGTTGTTAGTTAATAGGCATTTGTGAGTCTAGCTGACTCAAGATGCATTGACATGTTAGATTTCCTCACCAGGGTTGTGTGCAGCAAACACTTCTTTTGAATACTTTCTCTGAATCAGTACTGTTTAGCAATAATAACTTGACTGTGTATCTGCACTTCGAGTAAGATGCATGGAATGACACTACTTCACCAAAGTAAGCTGTTTCTTGACTGCCCACTTGGCCCTGTTTGGTGTTTTCATTTGCAGACTTCTGCTCAAAGACATCTTGCTCATGGCTTACTTCAACAAGATGAAACAAGAAATGGGTAAATAAATAAGTCACAGCTCAAAAAGCTCTCTGGCCATTGTGTGAAACAGAACAGAGGGTGAATCAGAAAGACACCCTCTGTTCCTCTGCTATATACTTCCATGTTTTTTTACCTCTAATAAGCCTTGCACTATGATGCTTTGCATTTTTGTTTCGTCAGTGTAACAGCATTGATTTTATTGAATATTTACATCCAAATATCACTTTTTAAAATAGAATCAGGTGTGCAGTGGGCTTCAGACCAATAGAACTGTAGCTTGTTGGCAATTATTTTGGCCACTAATATTTCAACCTCCTCACCTGTTGGGACAGAAAAGGTCCTGCATTGGCAATGGATGTGTAACCCTGCCCAGTGATATAGGAATTCTTGGTATAATTTTTTTTGTCCTGGGCGAACACAGATCATGAGTGTGTGACATGATCTAGCCCTGTCTCATAGACTGTGCTCTGGCTAAGAACAGGCAAGGCACCCACGGAATTATCCTTGAGTAGTGAAGGGTTACTGCCTACACCGGCGGTTATTTAGCACAATCAGTATGGTGGCAACATACCATGTTTTAAGTTCAGTGTAGTGAACAGTCCTTTTTACCTGTGTCATGGGAGTGCTGCCTCCTGGTCCACTGTGGTAAAGTTCTGCTGCTGTGTGCTTAACTCACCCTGGGCCGGCATTGGGTTGTATGGAGTGAGAGCTGGGATGTATGTGTGCCTGTGAAGTGGTACAGTTCAGGAGTCAGTGCATGCAGTTGCATGTGTGGGTTGTGATGTATGTCGGATTGTGGAGGGAACAATACATGGAAGACTCTTAGTTTTATTTTGGGAGACCCAGGGCTTGCTGGAGGAACATGTGGAGGTAGGGGATTTCCCCCAGACAGATTTGTATATTGCTGAGAGCTGGGTGGGACACACACTGGAAGAAGGAAGAGCCAGGCTCTTTGACTATTTCAAAAGGGCTCTTGTGTTCTAAGAAAGGTCACTGGTCAACCGGACCTGGACAAATGTCAGAAAGGGGATTGGCTGATAAAGCAATAAAAAAGTGTGGGGATAGGGCCTTTTGTAACCTTTTGAGGCACATATCACTGAGGTTGAGATTCATAAGAGACCCTAGAGTCACTTCCATGGCCTGTATTTGGGGCTTTCAGAGCTTGAGACTCCCAAATTGTCAAATTGAAACTATACATCATCATGGAGAAGCTCAGCATGAGTTTGTCATGCTTAGAACAGGACTAAGAGTCTGGCAGACTCCTGCAGGGTGAGGGGACATTACGCAGGAGAATCAAGACCATTCAGTCTAGAGCTTGGAGCATCAGCGTCTTCCTCACCCAAAACCAGAGGAACCTGTGAGGAGTGGAAGATTGCCTGGAGGGAGTGAGGTCCAGTGGAAATCTTGCAGAGTGTTAAATTCGAGTTCACATCGGATCGGGTCATCTGCCTGTGTGCATTGTTCATTACCCCGGTAAGCCAGGTGGGGTCTGCAGTGAAGGTCACGGGCCTTGCCCTGGTGCAGAGTTACGGTGAAGAAGGCCATCATCATGTGCAGTGTTGTGAGCCCAAGAAGGACATGGTCTTAGGTGAATCCGCAACCCATGCATGACAGGTAGGGACTGCTATGATTCTTAAGAGCATCGCCCTGGTCAAGCGTTGTGGTGAAGATAGGGCCATTGGCCTGGTCAGTGCTGTGAGCTGAAGTGGGACACAACATTAAGTGCATATAAGCGACCCAGGATAGCTCCCTGGCCCTCCGTCTTGTCTTCAGCCGGAGTGAGCAAGGCCGAACCTTGAGTGGCAGAGCTCTTGGGGAGGCAACTGCTCTAACTGTAACAGTGGGAATTCTGGGACACTTTTACTTTCAATAGTATTAGACCTGAGATCCTCGGTGTGTTATTCCCCCAGACTTTTTGCCTTCCCTCCCATTTTTCCTGAAATCGTTTTTATTGGCATTAGGATTTTGTACACTTTGCCTGTCTTAAGCAGTGGTAAAGTGCTTGTGTTCTCTCCCTTAAACATGATAAAATTGGTATATACCAGATTGTTACATTTAATTTACTTACAAGTCCCTAGTGAATGGTATTACATGTACTCAGTGCCTGTAAATTAAATGCAACTAGTAGGCAGCAGCACTCATTCTGCCACCCACTAAAGTAGCACTGTAAAACATGTTTCAGACCTTCCACTGCAGCTTGTGGTGCAGTTTTAAACTGCCATTTCAAGCTGGCAAAATAAACCTTTTGCCAGGCCTAATCATTCCTTTTTAATATCTATAAGTCACCCCTAAGGTAAGCCATAAAGGCAGGGTGCATAGTATTTAAAAAGTGGAACACGTCTATTTAAGCTTTACGTGTCATGGCAGCGAAAAACTACTTTAGGTGTTTTTCACTATTATAACGTTATCTCTCCCATAGATTAACACAGGGTTACCTTATTACACTTATTAAGTGATAACTTCAGTTTGGAAGCAGATAGAGAAAAGCTTCTTCCGCTCAAACGAATTGTTATTTAAAACTCTCTTTAAATAGTAAAGTTGAATTTTAAGTTACTAGTCTGAAAATGCCACTTTTAGAAAGTTGGCACTTTTCAGCCTAAACTAACTGTGCCTTCCTTCTGGTGTCCATGATCACATTACTGTGAATGACTCTCCTGTGGTATTTGTGCATTCCTTCCAGACATAGGGACAAAAGGGCCTTGAGTGTGGTGCATGGTGTTTCCTGTGTGGGATGTCATGGGGGTTGCACTCAGCCTTCCTGAGCTTCAGGAGTAGCCTCAGGGCTTGCCCACCACCTTCCTAACTTCTGAGGGCTGTCTGCTCTCCGACTGGAAAATGCAGCTCACACCTAGGCCTTCCTGCCCTTTGTTACCTTAGATAGTTTGGAGCCAAATCCAGGAAAGGGGGAAGGTTGGACAAAGGTGGCATTACCTCATCCACAGGTTGGCACTGGGGATAAAAATGGTACCTTCAGCACCCTTAATCAGAACACTCCTGGACCTGTAGAAGATTAGGAAGAAGAACTACACTGCTGTCTGAAGAAATAAAATTTGACCTCCTTGCTTTGAACTTAGGCTCCCCAGAAATGACTCCAAGGGTAGTTGGCTGACCTCTTGTTTGAGCTACAGGGACACAGCAAGCTTCCAGAGACCTCCCTGCAACTGCGCAGCTGGCCAGCACAAACTGGACCTGCCTGAGCCCTGCTGCTGACGTAGTCCCCAAGAGGTGCCCTCCCCAGGTCTTGGACCCTTGGCTGGCATCAGAGGGAACTCCTCCTGAGCAAAAGGTGCAAATCCAGACATTTTGGGCTCCTCATGACCGCAAAGTGGACTCTTCACAATGAACAATGGCATCCCGTGTCGACTTCCAATGTGAAGCTTCAGTAATGACTGGCTCTTTGCACTAATACAGCAAGTGGCCTCAGCACCTGACTAGCTCCTCGTGTTGGCAACAGTCTCCATGCAGCCCTCACCAACACGAACCTCCACCTGCAATTCCTCACGTGGACTTGAACTCAAGAAGGTAAACTCTTTAGTGGGGTGAACCTGGTCTCTGTATCTAACCCGTGCTTCATTGCCGTTGGCCTGAACTTGTGACTTTACCCCTGTCCAGTTCAACCAGATAACCGTCATTTGCGCTTTGTGATTTTTATCGCTAATTTCACCTACAACTTTAAAAACTCATAACTCTGGTTCTATTGTTCGGATTTTTGTCACTTCGCTAAAAAAAAAAAAACAATTTGCTTTATTTTTCTAAATTGGTTTGGGATTTTTCTTGTGTTGTGTTTTCACTTTATTACTGTTTGAGTGCAGCATAAATACTGTTAAGCCTAACTGCTTTGTGCCAAGTTACCGGAGGGTTAGGCACAGGTCTATTTAGTGACTTTTGTGGTTCATCCTGACAAGGATTGTGTTTATTACTTGAGTGGGGCTCACTCTCCTCTCAAATAATGACCAATTTCTTAAAAATAGAACTTATTGGGCTTCTAATACTCATATTCTCTAGCGGTGGTTAGCCTGGATGCAGCATGAGTGAATGGAGAATAATCCAGTCCATAGATAAACGAGTGTGACGCTGGTGCCGGTAGGGACTGTGCTAGAATACAGACCTCGGGAATAGTGTGCCATTATTTGGTATGTATCTAATTTCACTTTGTGTGTGTATAAATACTTGCTTTTTTAAAAGCAAGTGTTATAAATGGGGTCTCTAGTTGGCAGAGGTAGGTAACCTTGCTTCTATTCAGGGTAAGGGGGATACACATTTTAGATAACCCCTGCTCACCCCCTGGGTAGCTTTGCACGAGCAGACAGACTTATCCCCAAGTCAATGTGTAAAGTATTTGTATTCAAAACACACAGTAATACAGTGACAACACCACTAATGGACACCACACCAGTTTAGAAAAATAAAGTATCTTTATCAAAACTCAACAAGACCAAAATGACACAAATCCAACATACATGTAATAAGAATCTGACTTTAGAAAGGTTTCAAACAACTTGGTTCATAGAAAACTATGGATGCATGATCTCTCACAAAATACCTGTAGATGCGTCAAAATTCACATGGCCAAACAGCTGCAGAGATGGGAAGCGTCGAGAAACAAAGAGATGTCTGAGTTCCTGAGACCTTGGGGAGGCGATGCAACAGTTCTGATGCACGCAGGAGAAGTGATGCGTCGAATTCGGTCTGTAGGTGGAAGTGATGCGTCGACTCCAAGACGATTCTGGTCCACGAGTGATGCATCGGAAAAACTTGCCACACAGGTGCGATGTGTGGAAATCTGAGATGTGTCGGCGATCAATGCGGTGGCGCCGAGCGGTCCTGCGTCAGTTTCTTCAGCCGGTTTCCCTCGATGCGTCGGTCCGGCAGCGGCGCGGTGATGCGTGGAGATTTCTTATTCCACAGCGGTGCTGCGTTAGGAAAAACAGCCGCAAGAAGAACGATGCGTCGATTTCTTCAAATCTTTAGGTTTCTTCCAGCTCCCAGCAGCAAGCACAACCTCAAGAGGCCAAGAACTGGAACAGGCACCTCCTGGCAGGTCAGAACTCTCAGCAGCAGAGTTCAGGGGAGCTGGGGGTGAAGTCTTTTGTGGGAAGGTTAGGGCCTGGCACGTGGGTGCACTTGCCAGGTCGACATGGCAGTTAACAACCTGCGCACAGACACTGCAGTGGCAGGTCTGAGATACATTTTCAGGGCTACTCATGTGGGTGGCACAATCAGTGCAGCAGGCCCACTAGTAGCATTTGATTTACAAGCCCTGGCACACTCAGTGCACTTTACTATTGGCTTACCAGTAAATCAAATATGCCAATCAGGGAGAACCAATTGTAATAACAATTTAACACAGGGAGGACTTGCACTTTGACCAGTGGCGGCTCGCCGAGGGAGTAGTGCAGGGCGGTGGGGCGGGGAGGGGCAGGGTGGGGGGGTAGTGGACTCGGACTTACGACGGACAGAACTCCCTCTGAGTTCTGTCCGTTGTATGTCCGAGTTCACTACCTCTCCACCCTGCCCCTCCCCCACCCCACCCCACCACCCCGCACCACTCCCTCGGCGAGCCGCCACTGACTTTGACCGTGATCAGCAGTGGCAAAGTGCACAAAGCATCTAAGCAAGCAAAAACGAAATCCAGCACAGCATCAAAAATACAAGAGGTAGAGGCAAAAAGTCAGGGGAAACCACGCCAAAGATGCCAAGTCTAACAGCAAGTATTTGGCTGGACATTTAGTTTTTGCACTTGCTGAACGTATGTTGAGTTGGGAGCCTGTGTTCGCATTACACTTACCTCCTCCCCGAAAAGCCTTTGGCTAGTCAACTTGCACTACTTCTGAGAGTCAAGTTCAGATGGGGTACTTGGTCTAGTTGCTCAGAGGGTATAGTAGGCCAGGACACGATAATTCAAGAGTAAAAGGGATCAACCACCACTGTTGGGCCCAGTAGCTCCTGCTCGCCCAGTGGCACTCTTAAAGGTGTTTTGACACTGCTTATGAGGTTGCATGATATCTGCAATGATGTGCTGTGTGGATATCTGAGAAATGCTTACTTAGATGAGTCATGGCTTCATAAGTAATAGAGAAACGAGGAGAATGTTTTTTTTGCAAATAAAGGATAGTCGCCTAACAGTTTGCAATATTGATATCTGGATGCCATATAGATACGTAGGCCATAGGCAGCTGCCTTGGACTTGATGATTTAAGCAGCATTACCTGGTCTTGGCTCATGATCTTCCAGGTTACACCTTCAAAACGTTGATTCCTTTTCATTTAATTTTATTTTTCTTGCAAGCATTGTAGGTAAGCTTTCATTGTTGTGTTGTAACATACAGGTCTTGCATATCACTACAGGCCAGCACTTGATGCTGTCTAACTACACAACGAACCCAGATCAGTTTGATACCTGTCTCGTTGTGTTCCATATAATATGGGAATGTGAGCCAACAGGGATAGATAACTGTAGCATACTTACAAGCATGCCAACTCTCCGTAGTTAGGTAGAAGTCTTTGTTAGAAATTGGGTTTTTGGATGGCAGAGGTATGCACCCAGTCCAAGCAGAAACCACAATACTAGTCGGAGTAAGTCAGATACACACCCTAAATTAACCTGTGCTCACCTTCTGGTAGCTTGGCACAGAGCAGTCAGGCTTAACTTAAGAGGCAATGTGTAAAGTATTTGTGCAAAACTTCAAATAGTAAAAAAGTGAAAACACCACACAAAAGAATACCACACCAGGTTAGAATAATAGAGCTTAATTTAATGAACAAAACACGACTAAAATTACAAAAATTCAATAAGGGTAACCAGAGTTATGATTGTTCAAAGAATAAACTGAAATGTAGTGCTTAAAAGCATAAACCACTAACCGGGGCTATCAGGTCATGCTAGACCAGGTCAAATCCAAAAGGTCAGGCTGACCATGATGGAGAACGGGTCAGATGCAGGGACCAGTCTTGGCAACTCTGCTGAAAAGTACCTTGGTTCGCGGTTGCGTCGCGGTCAAAAACAAGATGCGAGGAGCAGAAGAGGCGATGTGTCATCGTCGATCCTTAGGATGTAGGGGATGCATCAGCTCAAAGTCACACAAAGTCGGAGATGCTTCGGGAATGGAGATGATGCACTGCACTGTCGGTGATGCAAAGTCTTTAATCCTCGCAGCAGCGGTGATGCGTCGGCGTCGATGGAGATGCGATGCCTTTGATCCTCGCAGCAATGCATATTTGTCGAAGGTTGCAGCAGCGGCGATGTGTCTTCGCCGAAGGAGATGCGCAAGTTCCAAACCGCATGATGGCGTTAATGTGTGGGTTTTCACTTGAACAGCACTTTATTCCCACTTCCAAGTGCCCAGGACTGAATTGGCACCACTTGGCAGGGCAAGACTCAGATGACAGAATCCAGGTGCCACAGGTAGATGGGTTGGAAGTCTTTGATGTCCCTGAGACTGCAAACAGGAGGCAAGCCAGCAAGACCTTGGAGTCACTTTGGTTCTGGGTTAGAGAGATGCAGTTCCAGTCCTTCTCCCTCCCAGGCAAGGAGGCAGCCACAGGAGTTCAGCAGATTCCAGCAAAGTGACAGTCCTTTCAGAAGTACAGAAGTCCTTCTTCTTGCAGAGTATACACATGTCCAGAAGTGTACTGAGTTGGTGGTGTCAGAGGTCCAGTACTTATACCCAGTTGGGCCTTTGCAGTGGAAGAAACTTCAAAAAGAGGCCTTGGAAGTGCTTCCTGCCCTGGCTCCAGACTCATTACAGGGGGTATGCAGCTCATTGTGTGTGGACAGGACACAGCTTATTCGGGTGCGTCTGCTTCTCCCTCCCATCCTGCCCAGGATAGTCCATCAGGATGTGGATGGCCCATTAATCACACCTAAGCTCCCTTTGTGTGTGGCTGTCTAGAGGAAATGCACAAAGTCCAGGTGTCACCCACCCCAGACGTGTATTCAGAGACAGGCAGAAGGCACCGAATGGCTAAAGTAAGAAAATGGCAACTTTTGAAACGTGGCATTTTCAGAATTACAATTTAAAATGTAACTTCACCATACATTGGGATTTTAAATTGTGATTCCAAAGACACCAAACTTTGGGGTCCCATTTATCCTAATTGGAAATTACACTTTAAGAAGGTAATCCCAATGTTAACCTATGGGAGAGATAGGCCTTGCAGTAGTGAAAAACTAATTTAAGAGTATTTCACTACTAGGACATGTAAAACTTAAAAGTACATGTCCTACTTTTTTTTTAACACACTACACACTGCCCTTGGGCGGTTCAGGGCCTACCTTAGAGGTGACTTATATGTAATAAAAAGCAAGGTTTGAGCCTGGCAAGAGGGTTAGCTTGCCAGGTCAACATGGCAGTTTAAAACTGCACACACAAGCTCTGCAATGGCAGGCCTGAGATATATTTAAAGGGCTACTGAAGTGGGTCGCACAACCAGTGCTGCAGGCACACTAGTACCATTTAATTTACAGGCCCTGGGCACATGTAGTGCACTTCACTAGGTACTTACAAGTAAATTAAATATGACAATTGTGGATAAGAACAATGTTAACAGGTTCAAAACATAGAACACATGCACTTTAGCGCTGGTTAGCAGTGGTAACGTGCCCAGGGTCCTAAAACCAGCAACAACGAAGTCAGCAAAAACAGGAGGTCTGAAGGCAAAATTCGGGGGGAAACCACGCCAAGAATGCCAGGTCTAACACTTAAGCAATTTCAAACCTGCAAGTCCTTTCACTGCAATACAAGTTAACGAGGATAATGAGGACCATTTTGTTTTGCTGCATCCCCCTCCTCGCTCTCCACATATGCTGACGTTTGTGTTCCTTTATAGATTTCAATGCATTCCAAATGTATGCTTCATGTAGACAGTAGGGTCCTTCTTTTCTGTGTTTCAGTCAACCATGTACAGGAGAGGTGCTGGACTCTGTTACACACTTTTACAGTCCTACTCGTTTTTCGGCCTATCAAATATACATATACATGTCTGCTTTGGAAAATTGCTCTCCCTGGCTCTGTTTCTAAATTACGTTAAATGCGGATACTTTAGTGATATGTGAACACCATCACACAATGTTGGTTACTGTAGCTAGACAACAACGACACAACGAGCGATTCAAAACCACTTCAAAAATTCTAGGACAGCTGTTCATTTAAACCTTAACTCCTCGACCTCTAATTCAGTCAGAATGTCGAATCAAAGTATTTTATGGGAATGTTGTATAGGACTCGTCAAATACAAAACTGGGACCTCGGTGTTGTAGAGTACAATGTGCAGGGCAGAATAGACCATCAACAAATTCCGGCCATTATATCAGTGCCCTGACTCAATTTGAGAGCCATAATAAATACATGTGCAGGTCAAGTCGGATAACATATTTTAGC
Organism: Calotriton arnoldi; assembly: GCA_963921515.1. Classification (NCBI taxonomy): domain Eukaryota; kingdom Metazoa; phylum Chordata; class Amphibia; order Caudata; family Salamandridae; genus Calotriton; species Calotriton arnoldi. The sequence goes on along the minus strand of CAWUFW010017657.1, from coordinate 69,351 downwards.
GTGGACTTGTCCTGATACTGTCGGGCATGTCCTAAAATCGTGTCCTGTTTAAGGGCCCGATTCACAGAACAACTTACGACAAAATCCTAAACTTACTACCATTTTGGTATTCACAGAATGAACTTACTCATTTTGGTATTCACAGAATAAACTTACTCATTTTGGTATTCACAGAAGACACTTACACATTTTGTGTAACTTACACATTTTGTGTAACTTACACATTTTGGTATTCACAGAAGGCACTTACTCATTGATGAGTAAGTGCCTTCTGTGAATACCAAAATGAGTAAGTTAATTCTGTGAATACCAAAGTTGTTGTAAGTTCATTCTGTGAATACCCAAATGTGAAGTTCATTCTGTGAATACAAATGTGTAAGTTCATTCTGAGAATACCAAAATTGTTGTAAGTTTAGGATTTTGACGTAAATTAGTTCTGTGAATCAGGCCCCCTGTATTCTCTGAGATAAAAACGCATGCAGAAGGAAAGAACGCCTGCTGGTTTCTAATTTTCATTTTTGTAGAAAATGGTCCGTTAATACCTCAGAGGGAGAGGTGTGGCTGACTCCAGGGCGGCTGCCTCCGGAGCGCGGGGCTCTGGGTTCGATCCTCAGCGCCGGGGGCAGATCTGCTCAGCATCGTGTGACTCTGGACAATAGCTCCCTTAATCTCCCCAAGGCCACAAGCGCTTTACAAATACCCGGTTTAGGTTTTGGTTTAAGCTAGTCCACCGTACCTGTCTGTTGAAAATGTTCCCAGATCATATATTGGAAGCAAAGGTATGCGCCAATCCGCATGAAATTATCGCTCTGCACAATAATGTTTACGTAGTTACTTGAACTATGTGCGAAATAAATCGACATTTGCGTTATTGTCAACATTCGTATTTAGAAATTTGTAGTTTTTACAATTTTAAAGGACCTTCAAATCTCTGTTTAGATATTTTATGGAGAACCCCGGCTTTGCAAAACCACTTAGCAGTTGTAGCTGTCGGCTCAGATACAGTGCAAAACCAGGTGATGATTACATGTGCAATATATTTTCATTACACCAGCAGTTCTTGGAGTGCTTAAACAATTTTGTTCTCGGAGGACGGTGTGTGCACGGGTGGGAGGAAAGGAAACCATTAGCCTTTAACCCATCCACTGCTAAACCCGATAACATGACACTCGAATTGTGGGAGGATAATAGGATTATTGTAGAGTCATCACTACCAGCTGCCGTCCTCCTATAAACTTGACCTTTCTTACACTTCATTATACTAAAATTGATAGACCATGGTTGTATAGAACGTGCTACGGAAACACGGAGGGGTAGACGGCTGAAAATATGTGTTCGAATACCTGACAACAATAAGAACCTGTGCAGAAGTTTATGAATCAAACCACAACCACTGTCTAGTGGGAGGAAGGAGAAAAAGCTCAAAGTAGTCATTTAAAATTGTAACAACATTTATAAGAAAACCATATCAAAATATTGCAATAGCAAATACATAATTTTAGTAGTTGTCTCTAAATGTCCAATTTGCAATACTCACATTAAATCGCTATAAGCACCTTCCCTTCCCTCCTGTTTATTATACAGCTTTGAAATGGGATATTGTTTCTCCCTTTCCATCCTTAAGCATGTTTTCATAGTGCATTTGTTCTAAGGATTGAGGGCCTCATTTATGAGGTTTTGCCGTAGGGCAGCGCAGCAGGCCTTCCTGCTGCGCTGCCCTACGGCAAAAGAAAAGGGCAGGAATGCGCCGTATCTATCAGATACGGCGCATTCCTGTCCTTTTCCCCTGCGCCGGTGCACAATGGGCTGCCGTGTGACAATGCAGACACCTTTGCGCCATGGTGCAAGGTTGCCTGCGTTGCGGGATGATTATTTTTGTACAGGAAGGAAAACCTTTCTGTACAAAAATAATCACAAGAGGCTTCTTCCTCTTTCTATGTGTGCTGCAGAATGCAGCACACATAGAAAAAGGAAAAACAAGGAGAAATAAAGATATTTCTCCTCGTCGGGCCTCCCTTACGCCTCCCCTGGGGAGGCGTAAGCTTTTGGTGCTGCCTCAGATTTACGATTTCTCGTAAATCTGGGGCAGTGTCAAAAGGCCATGGGGCTTATTTACAAGCCCCTTGCGCCACTTTTGCGTCATTTTTAACATGGGAAACGTGACGTACGGGTGGCGCAAGGTGCTTGTAAATAAGCCCCCATGGATGTTGCTGGGAACGCCCCCAGCAACACCCATTGCACGCCCCTTTAACGCAGAACACTGCGTTAAAGGGACTGATATTTATCAGGCAGCATTAAGCCCAAAAAAGTGGCTTAGTGCTACCTGATAAATATCACGCAGGCTTCTGCGCCACGGAACGTCAAAAAAAAAGTGACGTTCCGGGGGCGCAAGAGGTCTCATAAATGAGGCCCTGAATATTTTTTCCCACTCCTTGGGATAATTTCTTGGTCTGTAATTGATAGATGTGGAAAGATTCCCAAAGTAAATCCCTTTTAATATTAGCACCTTCGTTTTGACTACTTGGACACAGGCCCACTATACTCTTGGTGCCATCCATACCTGTTAAAATGAGGACTAACGGGCCTGGCATACCAAGAGACAAGGGTCGAATAAGTGGCTGCAAATTGCACACTGACATTTTGTGACCTGCCTCTGATTTTGCAATGTGAACAATTTGCTTATAGGTCGCGTCTCAAAACCTTCAGTAGCATGGAGTCGCAGAACAACATGTTTAATGAATATTAATTAGGCCGGTCGCCATTTGCCATCCCCTCTGATGAAATACAAGGATGATGGCCTGCAAGGAACAAGCAGACCACTATTCTTGTTTTTGCATTCCCAAACGGGAAACATTTTATTTATAAAGCAGCTTATGTCCCTTAAATGAATCAGTGCTACTTTTAAAAACAAACATTTTCTGTTCGGGAATATATTAGGAGTAGCAAGCAGCGGCCTCAAGAGCACGCCTTCCCCGTTGCAAACCAGTTTGCCACCTCCTTTGAGGTGACAGTAACTGATGGATTGTTTAGAACTGAAATTGTGGTTGCAAAGCATTGAAACTTACAATTGCAACTAGCAATTAGGAGGGGGCATCCTTTTCATACCCACTCCTAATTGTGATTTTGAATGAATCGTAAAATCTATTTTGAGAGTTAGAACTGCTTTCTGACTCTCAAAATAGATTTAGTACATAGAAAAAAAGTTATTCTGTGATTGAAAACCCTGTGATTTTGAAAATCACAGGGTTTGCAATTGCAAAATGACTCGGTATATCTATCCTGATTGAGTTTAGCAATGCACTCTATATGCTGTATCACAACAAAAAAGGGATTTCTGAGTCTCAAAACTGATTTAGTAAATAGAAAAAGGCCATTCTGTGGTCACAAACCATGTGATTTTTCGAATCACAGGCTTTGCGGTCGCAAAAAAAAGCTTCTTATATCTGGCTGAATTCACTTTGCAAATGCACTGCATGGAAAGGGTATTATCAGGGCTTTCACAAACCAAATTGCCTATTGCTGTTGTGAAGATAAAAGGAGATTGGGGCACATTCTTAGGAGGCATACTATATTTTGTTAAGGCTGTCAAAGTGATTGTACTATGCCATAACACCATCATTAAATAATAATACATATATACATATCATTATTATAGTTCTACCCCATGTTGCCAGAGAAAGTGATGTTTATTTTTAAATGGTAGCTATCTATATGGAAATGCACAACAATTTAGAAGACACTGCAGAGTGAACGAAGTGGTGTGTTTGCATTTGAGAGGACAAAACTATTACTTAACATGTTGCAGTAGCTGGACCATAATCAAGGGACTGAAGAGATTTTTGCAATAAGGGCATAGTAGGGGAAAGCACCTTCCATGACCAAGAACGTAGATGCACGAAAGATCCTAATAGAGCTAAGACCTTTTGGTATCTCAGGGAGAAGACACCTGAGAGGTAAATGGAAAGAGAATATGTGAATCAACAGAGAGGAGAACAGAAAAGCCACTGGAACCCAGTTAACAAAGTACCCCATTTCACATCCAATAAATTAAACTGAGGTTGCGAATGTCTACCAAAGGTACCAACCTATGACAACAAGTGACCGATGACAGCTAGTGACCCCTTTGAGAGACTTATGCTTAAGACCTATATAAACAAAGCTAAATGTGGCAGAGCCATGGTATACATTTAGAAAAAATAAGCAATAAAATATACTGATTTAACAGCCTGCATACCTTAGTAATCGATCCTCTTTACCAGTGCATATCATGAGTTTTCTCTGCCAAAAGCTTCACTTGTGAATTTCACTGCTGATATTTTGACCACGGCAAGACTCTAAAGCCTTTATTTAGACCTAGGTGGAGTGAAGAAGTAACCTCCCTCCATTGAGTTAATGCCATCATCCCAGAAACTAATTGAAATATTGGAGCAGAGGAGTGGTGCTGCCATTCAAATGGTGGGTCTACCTCTCCCCGAGGCTTGTCTTAATTGGATGTTCTAATGGCCAAGTGGTGAGGAATGGTGCTGGTAGGGTTAAGTCTCTTTATTTGCCTACTCTGCAAGGTGGCAGCCCTGTGGTTGCCCATTCCAGAGCCTAGTGAGCCCCCTTGATTTCCTTCCAGCCTGCCATGAATCTGTTGTAGTCCAGAGGGATCACCGAAGACTCCCTGAGCCAGGAAAGGGCAAACAGATCCTACAACGCCAGCACCTGTGAGCACTCTATTATTCCTTAGTATTTATTCTCTTCACTGGGGTGCACAAACACAGTAAAATCAAAATCTGCGAGACGCTCGCTTTGTCTAGTTATTTATGCATTCCACGGAAAGTATTACCATAGTCTCCTACCTTGAGTACTTCCTGGGAATTGTCCCTGAATTAATAAACGGAATCATGAGGGAATCCCGGGTATTCCTGAGGCCCCAAGGTGTCAGGAATCGCGTGGGTTAGCGCATTCCTAGACTTGAAGACTGAAAGGACTACATTGCCCAGAAAGCTGATAAGAGGAGGAGCAAGCGTCTATTTGATGATGCAGTGCGCGCTCGTTAGCGTGCGTAATTCTGAGGAGTTTAGTTCGTCTCTCGGCTGAGAGAGTTCATGGAAGGAAGGAGCTCCGTGCTGGTGCTTCATTATTTGGATCCGAGGGGGTTGCCTCGATTCGTTGGACATCGAGGCAAGCTGCCGCTTTGCTGTGCTCGGCTGAGCACGCCGATAAATCTGTTTCCTGGATTTCATTGGGCGTTCCGCAGTGAAGAATCGCATACCGCGGAGACGCCGTGTTGCCGGCCAGGAATGCTGACCTAACACTCTGCGGGAAGTCGGAGTGTGCCGGTGGGACAGCTGTACGGTCTGCGGTGAGGTTAACCGCTCCCCGTATTATTTTTGGGACATCCCGAGGTAGGAGTAAAAATGCCTCCTTTCGTTTTTGCTGGCATTAACAATTCCATAGGGGTGAATATACTTTGATACCGATTTACATGCAGAACCATAATTCGGTAATTGAACTCATTGACTAAGTCTTGGCTGTATTGGGATCATAGTATTACAGAAGGAGTGACATTAACTCTGGAAGAAACTGCTCTATTTTGCATTTTGCTTTGGCTTCTGATACTTGAGGTGCCTACTTCATGTTACTCCTGTGAATCCTGGGGAAACAGTATTTTGAGGCTGGTTATTCAACATTGGATTAAGACTCTGGTTATTTTTGCCATTTTTTCTCTTTTATGCAAGTCTTTAAATCCTTGATATAATTTAGAGAACCGGTATGTATTTGGGTTCATGTGAATGGAGGATGTTTGTGATGTGAGGTTATTGGAGGTTAGTTTAACCTGTTGTTTTTGTGCATTATAGAAAACGCTTACAAGAAGGAATGATTATTTCCAGCTCTATGAAAACTAATTGGATGCGTCCTCAAGTAACTAAGGTAGTAAAGAACAATCTAGTGAGATCATATGAGAGCAGTTATTATATGTGCTTGTATTTATTTTGATTGTTCTTTGTTTTATAGGTTCTCTTCCCCGCTGTTCCCATCCTACCCTTCCCTCACTTGATCGCCCTAACACTCCGTAACTTACAGTTGGAGTTGGGGATGTCAAGGGGTGGACCCCTTATTGCATCACCTGGATCCTGAGGAGTACAAGATCTCATATGGTGTGAGATCCTGGCACAAGGTGCAGGTTTCACAGATGCAGTGTTCTATGCAGGCTGCTAAACAGAACCAGCATATCAAAATGACAGCACCGGCATCTTCATGCTTTTATTCACCACTGTCCTTCCCTTCTTCCACCATGGACCTACACTCCTTATAATTTATTTAATATTATTTAGTGTAAAACGGCTGGAAAAATGATCTTAAATTGTTGCCCTCAAAGTCTGAAATACTTCTTACTCCTTGAAGACTCCTCTTTGTGGGACTTCAATATAAAAAATGCCCCATCCCAGTTTAGGTTGTCAAATGCAAAAACAACAAGGTGATGGATGGAATGCTTGAATTAATCTCAGCCCATGGTAATCACTTGGGGCCGCATCCAAATCCATCATTTTTTTGCCCACCATACCACCTCAGTTTGGACCCAGTCACATGCAAATCAGTCTTGACCCTGTTCCTCATGGGATCCGTCCAGTCCGAACTGCAAGGCCAGGTCCTCCCTGAACCAGAAGACAATCAACGCAAAGCTTGTTGTATGAATACAGGTAAGTATGTGTTAGACTTGGCATCCTTGGCGTGGTTCTCCCCGACCTTTTGCCTCTACCTCCTGCATATTTGACTGTGTGATGGATTATGTTTTTGCTGGCTTAGATGCTTTTGGGCACTTTGCCACTGCTAATCAGTGTCAAAGTGCAAGTACTCACAGGGTAAATTATGGCCTGCAGTTGCTGCTTCTGCCAAAGAGAGGACAAAAACTGAAACTTTGCTGTGAACCTGCTTGAAGAAGAATCTCCAAGGGCTTGTGCGTGATTGTCTCCTGTTTTGAAGTCTCACGGTCACAAAGACTTCACCTGCAACTCACTGACCAGCACCTTGGCTCATCTGTGGACTCTTGTATTCAAAGAGCACCAATTTCAGGTCCTGGGCCCTGAGAATTGTGTGGCTGGGGCTGCAATGCAAGACACTGCCAGTGATGCTGCCAGAGACGTTGTGACCTGCACAGAGGCGGGGGGCACTGCTTGTGAAGTGCACGACGCACTGCCCCACCTGCACCTCAGCTACGACGCCCATCGACTCCTGCTGACGCCTGCAGTTACCGGCCTTCCCGACGCCAGTGCTCGCACCGATGTCATCACCACCAGCCCCAGCATCCTCTTATCACAGAGCTGATAACAGATGAGGGTGACTCCATGAACTCTTCGACGTCGCATCGCCTCACCGATGCCTCTATGGTGCCTAACCTTCCTTGTCTTGGACTTGATGCCTCACCTCCTCACGGACTCGACGCCTCACCTCCCCTGTGGCAGAAAGGAGCTGGCTTTGCCTCGGCAGCCGACGCCTCACCTCCACGATGCCGTGCATCGTCCATAGGCTTAATTTCCAAGATACTGTTGTTTGGGGGTCTGTGTAACTCAGTGGCTGACCAGCGCCCCTCGGTATTGGCGCTATACTTTGGATTTGTGCCTGTCATGATGTCGTAATATCTCCAGGTGGGGCAATTTGTTGCTACAAATTCGATTTTTGAGGTAACCATTTTAAAAGTGATATCTTGACACATGTATGTTGGAGTTTTGTTGTTTTGGTCTTGTTTTGTTTAGATAAAGATACTTTAGTATTCTAAACTGGTGGTGTGTCCATTTGTAGTGTTTTCACTGTGTTACTGTATGTTTGGGTACAAATACTTTACACATTGCCTTTGGGATAAGCCTGTCTGCTCGTGCCAAACTACCAATGGGGTGAGCAGGGATTATCTAAAGTGTCTAACTCCCTTACCCTGACTAGATGGAAGGGTCCCTACTTGGACAAAGGTGCATACCTCTGCCAACTAGAGACCCCCATTTCTAACATTATGTATGCATGAAAGTATGTACATAGCTTGAACCGAGCTTGAATGCAGCAAAAGTCTGACCAAGGGCAGTAACAGACCTCACAGTTCATCTCATTATTCCTCTGGACGGCAATTCTAAGTGCTTATTTATCTTTTAGACTTAATTGCAGTAACTGCATCGACTTGGTCAACTCCAAGTACCATTTATCATTTGCTGCTCATCTAAGTTGCTGCTACTTGAGTCCTATTTCAGGTGAAGGCAATTTAACATATTTCTTCACATTCCTGATTATATCATTGACTAATTGTGCAAGGAGCATTCATTTTAAGGCAATATATTTGGTGTGCAATGCCTTCTTTCAGGAATATTCGCCCAACCATTCCATATGATTTTCATCAGTAGGACTACTGAAAGAACTGGTCAGTTGCAGCCCGCTAGTTTAGTTAAGGCAATATCCTCCACTCTCCTGAGAAAGGACCACCAGCCATGTTTAGAGATCCCACTAGGTAGGTGGGGATCTCTGCTTTGCCAATAGTCACCAACAGCAGTGGCTGCTGCAGGTAAGAGCTGTGGGTCGGTGGGGCCGGCTGCGGGGGATTTCGAGAGACGACCACGAGGGTAAATTAATTATTTATTTAATTTTCCCTTGTGGTCGTCTCTCGAAATCCCCCCCCACCCCCAGCCGGCGCCACCGCCCACTGCTCTTACCTGTAGCGGCCACGGCAGGTCACCAAACCAACAGGTCTACTAAAGAGACTGAACTTTGCCACATGGGTGCCATGTTTGGTGCACCTACCGGACAAAGATTTTTTGCTTTCTGAAAACAAGCTCCCAACTGAGGAATATATTTTCTGAAAATATCAATTCGATGACCTTGACGCGCTGGCAGTTTTCAGGCTCTCCATCCCAGAATGATTAAACAGATAGAGCCTCCACTTGAATCCCAATGATACGTCAAACCCTCTTGTACATTTGTCCAGTATCTTGAGGTTTCACTTGTTTATTATTTCAAAACTTTCTGCACCACAAAGGGACTTTCGCGAGTTTATGTTGCATTATACAAAAAAATAACACATCATAATCAAAAAATTGGCTTTGGGGTTTGGATTAACAAACAAGCTTCCATTCACAAAGATATGCTTACGAGCTAAATAAGAATGCGCTGAATAAAGCAATGTTAACAAAGAATAATACGGTAATGATTTCAGACTAGACTCACTTGCACTGACGTGTTTTGCACTCATGTCATCATTTTTTGCCCACCATAACACCTCAGTTTGGACCCAGTCACATGCAAATCAGTCTTGACCCTGTTCCTCATGGGATCAGCCCAGCCCGAACTGCAAGGCCAGGTCCTCCCTGAACCAGAAGAGAAGCAACGCAGGTACGGATTCACCCTTGCTATGGGCTCTTCAGCCAGGTATAGCTTAGTCCCATTGGCACAGTGAGCCTTGACCCGCGTCTGGGAATAACCAGTCCACTTAGGGCTTCAAATGCAAAAACAAAGTGATGGCAGTGGTTGAGATTAATTCAAGCATTCCATCCATCACCTTGTTGTTTTTGCATTTGTCATCCCACTTTAGGTTATGAGAAATGTAGACATATTGCAGGAATATGAATTACTTCTAACTCCTTCATTTCTAAATCTTTAAGCACTATATCTGTCATTTACAGCTTGTTGTATGAATACAGGTAAGTATGTGTTAGACTTGGCATCCTTGGCATGGTTCTCCCTGACTTTTTGCCTCTACCTCCTGCATATTTGACTGTGTGATGGATTTTGTTTTTGCTGGCTTAGATGCTTTTGGGCACTTTGCCACTGCTAATCAGTGTCAAAGTGCAAGAACTCCCAAGGTAAATTATGGCTATGATTGGTTATCCATGATTGGCATATTTGACTTACTGGTAAGTCCCTAGTAAAGTGCACTAAGTGTGCCAGGGCCTGTAAATTAAATGCGACTAGTGGACTTGCAGCACTGGTTGTGTCACCCACATGAGTAACCCAGTGAATGTGTCTCAGACCGCCACTGTAGTGTCTGCGAGCGCAGATGTAAACTGCCATGTTGACCGGGCAAGTGCACCCACTTGCCAGACCCTAACCTTCCCTTTTCTTACATGTAAGGCACCCCACAGGTAGGCCCAAGGCACCCCCATGGGCATGGTGCAGTGTATGTTAAAGATAGGACATGTACTGGTGTGCTTTACATGTCCTGATAGTGAAATTCAGTGTATTTCATTCTTCACTATTAAAAGGTTGTCTGTCCCATAGGTTAACATGGGAGCTGCACTGTAACATCTTACAAGTGTAACTTTCCATTGGGACAAGATGGAGAAATAGAGTTTAGGCTCTCTGAACTCAGAATTTAATAACACATCTTTAAGTAAAGGTGGTTTTTAAATTGTGTGTTTGAAAATGCCACTTTTAAAAAGTACTAATTTTCTTGTTTAACCATTCTGTGTGTCTCTGCCTGTTTGTGTATTCACTGTCTGGTTTTGGAGTGACAGGAGCTGGGAATGTGCTTTCACTCTAGACAGTCACAAGGGGGTTTGAGGTATGCCCTGCCTTTCCTGGGTGAGTCATAGCTGGGGTGAATAGACCTGGTCTGCATTTAGAGCAGTGGGAGGAGTTTCACTAGCACCTGAATAGGCTGGGTCTCCTTTGCACAATGCTGTCTCCACCTCCTGTAGGGAAGCTGAGCCAGAGAGGACAGAACTGGTTTGGACTGGGATCAGAGACCCTTGACACAAAGAGAACAAAGAGAAAATGGGGTATAAGTATTGGATCTTAAACCACAGACAATTAGATCGCTTCTGGATTCCAGAGGAACCTCTGCCAAGGAGAAGAGCTGGAGAGCTATAAGGAGGAGTACTGCCCCATTGCTGTGTTGCTTTGCTAGGTTGGCCTGTAGTTGCTGCTTCTGCCAAAGAGAGGACAAAAACTGAAACTTTGCTGTGAACCTGCTTGAAGAAGAATCTCCAAGTGCTTGTGTGTGATTGCCTCCTGTTCTGAAGTCTCAGGGCCACAAAGACTTTACCTGCAACCCACTGACCAGCACCTGGACTCATCTGTGGACTCTTGTATTCAAAAGAGCACCAATTCCAGGTCCTGGTCCCTGAGAATTGTGTGGTTGGGGCTGCAAAGCAAGACACTGCCAGTGACGCTGCCAGAGATGCTGTGACCTGCTCCCAACTGAGGAATATATTTTCAGAAAATATCAAATCGATGACGTTGACGCGCTGGCAGTTTTCAGGCTCTACATCCCAGAATGATTAAACAGATAGAGCCTCCCTTGAATCCCAATAATACTTCAAACCCTCTTGTACTTTTGTCCAGTATCTTGAGGTTTTACTTGTTTATTATTTCCGAACTTTCTGCACCACAAAGGGACTTTCGCGAGTTTATGTTGCAATTATAAAACAAAATAACACATTATAATCAAAAAATTGGCTTTGGGGCTTGGATTAACAAACAAGCTTCCATTCACAAAGATATACTTACGAGCTAAATAAGAATGCGCTGAATCAAGCAATGTTAACAAAGAATAATACGGTAATGATTTCAGACTAGACTCACTTGCACTGACGTGTTTTGTACTCATGTCCTCTAAACAAATAATAGTACTTAGCTATCGCTCAACTTCTGCCTTACACATCCAAATTAAGCAAAATTAAAGTAAACATAGCTATTATTGATGTCTATAACAGAAATATACAGCATTATTAGGGTGTTTCATTCAACTAAAAAACCCTATGCTCTCAAATTATTGGCATTCAATGCATATGACACCTCGTTTTACATGTATATGAGTGTTCTGTCTATAGGTGTTGCTTCCCAGATGCGAGTTAAGGTGTTCGTGAACAACTGCGCCTGAAAACATAGAAGCACCCACAGCATAATTTTCGGCGGAGCTATTCTATATAAAATTAAGCATATTTCACCAGTTAAGTTTAAAATATTAGGCGATATTGTTTATTTTATCTGTGTTATTTTCTTATCTCTTACACCATCATTGGCTGGCATATTAGTATTAAGATTGTATTGCTTACGCTCAGCAATGTTTCCCAAATTTTGGGGTGCCACCCACTGGTGGGCAGTAAGCCAATTTTTTTGTGGGTCTCCAAAGTCCAAGCAATAAATAAAGATGCCTTTAAATTCTGTACTTATCCTCTCACATTTGCTGTGCTTTTAAGGCAGAAAACAAATGTCAGGCTATTTCTTCTGCTGTTAATTTTTTAGTACAAGACTGGTGTTTAGGAACTCCTCTCACTTTGCAGGCAAAGAAAGAAAAGTCAAATGAATTCAATGCAATCCTATTTTCACGCATTATCATTTGCGTGCAATATGGGAAACAGCACTTACAACGCGGGCTTAACCACGTGTGCCATTTCAACGCATTAACCAGGCATATGTCTTAAACATGCACATGCTTGGTTAAGGCAGTCAGCGCTGCAGAGTGGATGGGCGGGAAGAGGAACAGGAAGGATCGGGACAGGAAGGACCAGAACACGACTTTGTAAGTAGGGCTAGGGAGGGGGTGGGGTGTTCGGGATCGTTTTTAGGGCTGGGGGACAGTTTTAGGGCTCAGGGTGGTGGGAAGGGGTCAGGGTAGGTGTTAGGGCTGGGGGCCGAGTTTTAGGGCTCAGGGTGGCGGGTCGGGTATTGTTTGTGACTGGGGCGGGTAGTTTGCAGGGCTGGGGGCCGGATTTTAGGGCTCAGAGCAGGGGGGGGGGGCTGGGATGTAATCTTTACCATGCGTTTAGGGAGTCGTTTTTCCGTCATACAAACATGCAATATAGTTTTATCTATAAAACTGTATGTCTGTGCAAATTTAGTGAACATTTCAATGGAGAATATGCTGTCTGCAAATAATGTGCTACCACACAATGCTGTAGTTACATTAGAAAATCACCCGCCTCAAGTCAATTATAGCTAGGAGTGTAGCAAAACATTATCGTATTAAAAAGTGGGTCTTGGTTTTAAAATATTTGGGAAGCGCCGTCTTAGAGGATAATGTTATTGGATTCAATTAAAATTTGCTCTGTCTTTTTTTCACTGGACCATGTTTTCCTTCTGAAGCTTTGACTCGCGCGAATTAAACATGCCGATCCCGTTATACTTATAAAATATGAAAATATTCAGTTCGAAAAAAAGTCAGAATGTCTCAGCAGTTGATTCAATATGTTGCTTAATTTTGTCATTTTATATTTGCAAAATTATTTTTGCTCAGTTTGTCCCATCCCTCAGTGTTAAGTTAGCAAGTTCCTTCTCCACCGGCCTTCCCTGCTCACATATGCCTGCAGTGTGATTTTAGCTCAGGGTATTTGTTAATATTTAATTTTTTGCGGAGTACTTTGGATCTCTGGGAACATGGTGAGTAATTTCTTCTGATAAGATCACTTAATCGGACAAAGGCTATCTTCCAATACAAAGTAAAGCCAAAATCTACGGAGGAAAAAAAAAACCAGAAAGCAAAGTGTCTTAGAGACAACGTGAAGTCTGCAAAAACATGAGCGCAACACACCCACAAAACCCCATTCCTAAATGATTTAACAAACATCACACCCATCCACATGCTTCACCATGAGCTGTGCACGCCAATATGATAACACTGTGGGCAAATTAAGGAGCAACAACAGGTTAACTACCAAGGACACATGACAAGGCTGAAGGCACATACACCTACTCACAGATCAATAAAATAAAGATGCATGTACAATATTTACAGTGGCATACTGTGAGAAAGTTGATTATTATTTGATCACTTTAAAAGTGACAGGTACCACGCCCCCCTGAAATGACGTAGGGTTCACATGACCCAGGCGTGGGATCCTGTAGGGGTGGGGGCTTGTTGGAGACCCAGCGAACCAGAACCCCAGGACGCCCTGTAACCAAGATGTGATGTAGAGGTGTACGCCTCTTTTAGGGGCGCTTAGAATACATATGTCATTCTTAAGCACCATGTACAGCAACCAGGAGCAGGTATACTGAAAGAGCACCTTATCAATATGAAGAGATACAGTCCACTCATCAAAAGGACCCTGTTGGCGGGTGGTCAGACCACTATCGATAGGTATTATCGTAGCATAACACATGCGGTATTGGACGAGAATGCTCAACAGGAAGCTCCTAAAGATATGGGCTGCAACGTTATTGGTTTTTACGATGACCTTTGCCGTCGGATGGAGGCACTCAGTCTCAAGGATTGGCCACGAATGGTGTACCCGATTAAGGACGATAGTAGCGACAGTGAGTCTCGAGTAAAGACGGCGAGCATGCTGGAAGCAATTTCTTCGACATGGAAGAGGGTGAAGAATCTGTAGTTCCTCCTAACTCAAACGTCTATGAAGATATGGGTTTTTGGAGGAAGCTGTTCCAGAGGAAGTTGTGCAACAGCCTGGTACAAGCTCCAAAGCCGGTTGGGCCTCGATGGACCTCTGCGACTCTCAAGAATTCAGAGCCACCGCAGAATGCTGTGAGAATGCTGAGGTTAGTTAAAACGTTATAGGCAGTCAAACTACATATTATTGTATTGTATTTTTAACTAATTGGTTGTCTCTCTTTCTTCTTCTGAACCTTAGAGAGCATCCCCAAAAAGAACCGGGCCAGAGGGGCAGCCGTCAAAAGTTAACAACGTAAATTTGTACTGTCTGTGGTGTTCAAAACAGATGGAAAGTTCCACATGCCAAAACAATGATGGTCACAGCAAATGTGTCTGTTCCTCTAAGAGCGGCACATGTGAAAAGGAAACTCCTGGAGTACCCCACAAAGCCATATTACATGGTAAAGGTTTTTCTGCAGGTGTTGCACTAGCCTGTGTGAGAAGCTGGCTTGGTATATGGTGTACACTTATGTAAGTGGGCACCCTGCACCAATGCAGACAACCCTTATGGTGATTTTAGTGGTCTTAGACAACCGTAGAAAGCTCTCTAAGTGGTAGTTGTGGAGAGCCGTCTTCAGGCCTAGTCCAGAAGGAGTGTAAAGCAGCTTGTGTCACCAGAACATAATCTTGTTGGTATAGATTAAACAAAAAAGAATCACACAGTGTATTTATAAAAATATGTATTTATTATATGACACTCACTAACACATACAAATATCTCCTGCCCGGAGATATACATAATGCACATAATACTTTGCAATAAGAATCAGGTAAAAAGCACAAATATATATAAATATCAAAGGGAACTAGCTACTAAATAGGAGCTCCTGGTATGTGTATGTATGGCGACACATATGTGTTTTTAGAAGACCCTCACTCACCAACCTAGTTGGTGACATGCTTCATCATCGGGTCCCACCCAAGGTACCGAATGTACCTTGGGTGTGCTGCGGCAGCCTGAATACAGCGGAGCTGGTTCTGTGCAGTGAGTGTGCAGTGAGAGTGAGATGAGTGTGGTTTAAAAAGCTGTCCGTAGGGTCCCGTTCAGGTAACAAAAGGACTATTTTAATGTATGGGCCCTCGGCAGTGGTTAAAAAAGAGAGGTGGATATCTCTGGAGTTAATTAGGTTCCGATATCCTGGTCAACATGTTTCAGCCAGTCTCTCTATACAGGGCTGGCTTTCTTCAGGACCTTATGTGTGTGAGGTCCTTTTGTTACCTGAACGGGACCCTACGGACAGCTTTTTAAACCACACTCATCTCACTCTCACTGCACACTCACTGCACAGAACCAGCTCCGCTGTATTCAGGCGTCGCAGCATACCCAAGGTACATTCGGTACCTTGGGTGGGACCCGATGATGAAGCATGTCACCAACTAGGTTGGTGAGTGAGGGTCTTCTAAAACACATATGTGTCGCCATACATACACATACCAGGAGCTCCTATTTAGTAGCTAGTTCCCTTTGATATTTATACTATACCCAGGGAAGTGAACTGGCCCCTATCTCCTCGCTCTTCTTTTGATTATTACCAAAAAGCACAAATACACAGTAATCCCCAGGGGGAGACCAAACTATATACCAAAATAATGGTATGCGAACCACGACTCAAGTCAAGACTATACCCGGTAGACGTACAAGCGCCGGGGACCCAAGGTAAGTAATCAGGATCCCCACGGAGGCCGTGTGCAGCATGAGAACACAATCCCAGGCCCAATACGAGTCAATGGGTAAGTTGCGGTTGCAATGTTAAAGAAGAAGGACCCTTCCCAGGGGACCCTGAGGACACCCCGTGGAAGACAGAAGGTTGGAGAGCTACCCCGATGTGGATACCCTCGGAATCAGGATACCTACAACCACTGTTGAGCACAATCGAGGACTTCAGGAACAGACCGCTGCTGAAGAAGGATGAAAGAGTCTGTTGGAACCCAGGCACGAACAGTACCTGAAAGCAGAGGGGACAAAGTCTATGCCACACCGGGACGTCCAGGAGGCATGAAAGACGAAGGCCACTCAAGTTCAGTGAGACAGGTCAAGTGATGAAGAGGCTTCAAGTACGGGCACACCGAATCGGTAGCTCAGCCCGAGCCACCAAGATGCTGAAGATGACGGAGTCCGTCTGCTCAACCAACCGTGTTAGCACGTGTCAGGTATAGGGGGGACAGACTCGTCCACAGAACCTTTCGATGCGTCTTACTCGGTCAATACGAGTCGGTCGTGGTAACAGTTGCTGTTACCACTTGATGAAGCAAATGCAATGACACAGTGCACAGGGATTCAGTTGCAGGGCATTCTATGAGGGATGCCGGCCTCAACTCGATCAGAGAACAACTCAGACCTCGAGGGCATGCAGAACCACCACCTGTGTTGCTGCGCCTTGGGGAATCCGGGGAAGCCCAGGTTCGGCAGACCGATCGATCTTGTTACGGTGCCCGCAGATGCAGGGGAGTGACTCCTTCACTATAAGGGAGATTCCTTTGGATGTCAGAACCTGTATGGAGCATGGACACTGATGGTGCAGCAGGTTGCAGGACGACAAAATCAGGAACAGACAGAGTTTACTCAGTTGCAGTCTCAGTGCCAAAGCAAAGGACGATGCAATCAGTCTGGCACAGTCAGCACGACTAGGCCAGGATGTCCAGATGGTCAATTTTGAAGTGAAGTTGGAGCTGAATCAAATCCCATGACGAATCTAGGGACCCACCCAAAGATAAGCCCTTAAGTACCCTAAGGAAAGGGTTGGGACGATTCAGGGCTCCCTCCCAGGGGAGGGGTTGGACAGTGGGGAGGATAGTCCCATGTCCTTTGTCCAGTTACATGCCAGAGTGGGAGCCAACGGCTCCCTGAGCTGGTTTGAACTGGACTATGCAAGGAAGGCAACAAATGTGCCGCTCAAGCAGACTGAGTAGCGCTGCCAAGTGCCCCCACCTGGCCCCAATACACCAAACCCTGTCTGGGAGTTGGTCACACCTCCCTGTGAGAGGATATCTGTTGTTCTGCCTTCCCCTGCTCAATCTTGGCTCAGCAGCAGGAGGGCAGAATCGTGTTTCAGGTTGGCAGCAGCCATGTTGTGCTGTCCGGGTCTAGAAGACTGGTACCAGGAGCACTGAGGGCCTCCCGGAGGAGCTTTACAGTACATGGAATCATACTCCCACACCGTTTACAGTGTGGGGATGATTCCTACATGTTTGATACCAAACATGACAGGGTTCGTTACAGCCAGTTTAGAGATGGTCATCGCGTAATAACGCATGGCCACTCTATGTATCATAATGGCTGATGCACTTACAACCCGGAGAAGTGACTCCGAAGGTTGTAGGGGTGTCCTGCTCATGCAGGGGCACCCTCACACTTAGAACCGCGCACCCTGCCTTCAGGGACTGAAAGGCCTGCTAGAGGGGTGACTTATAGGTTTTAAGTGCAGACACCTTAGGTATAGGGAAACCTATACCTGTTGTAAGTGGTGCTAGCACCAACTTACACAGGCTGCAATGGCAGGCCTGTAGCTACAGTTTGAGTGGTCCCCCATGTGTGGCATAATACATGCTTCAGCCCATGGGGGACCCCTGGTGTACCTATGCCCTGGGTACCTCAGTAGCATATAGTAGGGACTTATAAGGATACACCAGTATCCAATCGGGGATGTACCTAAGTACTACCATAACCAATTTAGGGGACAAAGCACAGAGACTGGAGTCCTGGTTAGCAGGACCCCAGTCAGACTAGTCAGAAACAGCACAGCACCTGGCAAAAAGAAGGGGGGGGGTAACCATAAAAGCAGATCCTACTTTCCTACACAACTCCCCCAATGAAAGGAGATGAGACTAACCTTTGTCTTGTGGCTCATGGCCTCCTGGCCGGTCTGGCTACGTCACCGCAGGCCTGGCTGCCATGATGACTCATGCGCACGTTTTTATTGGATGTTGTTTTGTCGCCCTCTGTTATTGCCAAGTTATTCTACAACAGTCTGCATATTCTGTTTCTCACCTTTTCTCCTGTTCCCTTTTGGGCTCAGTCTGAACAACAGTTACAAGGTCGAATAACAACTCCCTGGTTCCTACTGATTTGGCCCGTCCCTCGCACCTAGACATAACACCATGTACAGCTGCCATTGAGAAAATAGTGTGCTTTTAATAATGCGATCGCTTGCTCTAAGATAGCACTTGGAGACGACCTTTCCAGGGAGAAGAGCTGTGATTGTTTGCTGATGTAGTTTTGCATCAAGAGACTGAGGTATGGGGGTTCGCTAGCCAAAGCCCAAAGGTCTTCTATTATTATTATAATAAACTGGCTTCCAGCACGGGGAGGGTGGTAATGTTAGTTAGACATATATCCACTGCTTTATGAGATGCTTTCCCCGTTCGTATTCTATGGAGTAGTAACTATGCTGATTATATTGTTCTTATGTATTATGCTACTAGTACTGACACGTGTACTGTATCTTAGAGCACGTAAGTTGAAATAAATATTTTAACCTATACAGTGTCTCTTCATACGCATGTTGTGGACAGGTACGAATGTGACGGAAGAGTGTTCTTGCCTCTGCGAGTCCTGAGAGAGAGATACCGTGTTCTGGGTTGTCTAAGCATTGGTACATTGGTGCCAATGGGACGCTAAGGCTAGTTGGGTTGGGGTTTTGGGTGCTAAGGTTTATGGTTGGCTCACCGCTATATTCCAAGGTCCTATTATCCTGTGCATAGCTCTGTATGTGCAGAAACCCTATGACACCTTGCCCAGTTGAGTCTTCATTTTCTAAGTGGAAATATCTGGAGAGTCCATCTGCATTGGCATGGTTACTCCCAGGTCGATGTTCCACTGTATAATCCATCCCCTGTAGGGAAATGGACCACCTCAAAAGTTTGGGGTTTTCACCCTTCATCTGTTTAAGGCATAAGAGGGTTTTGTGGTCTGTCTGAACAATGAAGTGAGTGGCAAACAGGTATGGCCTCAACTTCTTCAGTGCCCAGACCACAGCAAAGGCCTCTCTGGGGGTCAACCTTCTGCTGATAAAAGCTCTGGGTTGATCCGGGCTCTCTGCATTAAGTTGTGACAACACAGCCCCTACCCCTATCTCAGATGCATCTGTCTGGACAATGAAAGTTTTAGAGTAATCAGGACTTAGCAGAATAGGAGCAGTGCACATGGCCTGCTTCAGGTCATCAAATACCTTTTGACAGCTTACTGTCCACTGAACTTTCTTTTGCAATTTGTTTTAGATGTAAGATCATTCAGGGGAGTCACTATGGATCCATATACTTTGACAAATCTTCGGTAGTACCCAGTCAGGCCCAAGAAAGCTCTGATCTGAGTCTGGGTAGTGGGAGCAATCCAGTCCACAGTGGTCTGGATTTTGCTCTCCAATGGTGGAACTTGGCCCAAGTACACAACCTTACTTTGCCCTATCTGGCACTCAGTGGCCTTGATAGTGAGGCCTGCCTTCTGCAGGGCCTCCGGAACATTCCTGAGGTAGACCAGGTGATCCTCCCAGGTGGAGCAAAAGACAGCAATATCATCTAGATATGTTGCACTATAGGCTTCCAGACCTGTTAGGACTTTGTTCACCAACCTCTGAAATGGTTGGTGTGCATTCTTCAGACCAAAGAGCGTCACAATAAATTGATAATGCCCACTGGGAGTTAAAAATACTGTTTTTGGCTTGGCATCCTCAGCTAGTCTGATTTGCCAGTAGCCAAAAGTCAGGTCAAATGTACTCAGAAACTTGGCTGAGGCCAAAGTATCTATAAGGTCATCTGCCCTTGGAATAGGATGGGCATCAGTCCTAGTGACAGCATTGAGGCCTCTGTAGTCCACATAAAACCTTTCTCTTTTTCCACCATTGGTGTGAGGTTTTGGGCAAAGGACTACTGGACTAGCCCAGGGGCTATCTGAAGGCTCGATGACCCCCAATGCCAGCATCTTTTGGACCTCGGTCCTGATGCAAACCCTGACATGGTCGGGCTGTCTGTAGATGTTACTTTTTACAGGCAGGCTGTCACCTGTGTCCACTTCGTGGGTTCACCAGGTGGTCTGACTGGGAGTCAAGGAGAACATATGTCTGTACTGATTGAGGACTTGCCTACAATCAGCTTCTTGTTGGTCAATGAGGCTGCCTGCCAAGGCTACTCCATCTACTGACCCATCATCAGGGTTCTGAGCGTCAAGATCATGGAGAGGGTCACTCTCTTCCTCCTCTCCCTCATCAGTTGCCATGAGCAAGCCCATGTCAGCCCTGTCCACAAAAGGTTTCAGGCGGTTCACATGAAGTAACCTATGGGGACTTCTTGGAGTACCTAGGTCCAGCAAGTAGGTGACCTCACCTTTTTGTTCAAGGATAGTGTAGGGCCCACTCCACTTGTCCTGGAGAGCTGCTGGGGCCAGAGGCTCCAACACCCACACTTTCTGGCCTGGCTGGTAAACAGTCAAGACAGCCTTTTGGTCATGCCAAGCTTTTTGGAGTTCTTGGTTGGCCTCCAGATTTTTACTGGCCTTCTTCGTGTACTGAGCCATGCGTGAATGCAGGCCAAGGACATAGTCCACAATGTCCTGTTTAGGAGGTTTGAGAGGTTGCTCCCAGCCTTCCTTCACTAGACACAATGGACCCCTTACTGGATGTCCAAACAGAAGTTCAAATGGGCTGTTACCAACCCCCTTCTGAGGAACCTCCCAGTAGGCAAAGAGAAGGCAGGGTAGTAAGACATCCCATTTTCGTCTAAGCTTTTCTGGGAGTCCCATAATCCTACCCTTGAGGGTCTTGTTGAACCTTTCAACAAGAACATCGCACTGTGGATGGTAGGGCATGGTAAACTAGTAGTTCACTCCACACTCTTTCTACATGGCAGTGATGTAACTAGACATGAAGTTTGTACCTCTGTCTGTTAAGACCTCCTTAGGGAAGCCCATCTTGGAAAAGATTCCCAGAAGGGCCCTGGCCACTACAGGAGCTGTAGTGGTTCAAAGAGGAATAGCCTCTGGGTACCTCGTGACATGGTCCACCACCACTAGGATGTAACTGAGCCCAGATACAGTTGGAGGATTCAAGGGACCAACAATGTCAATGTCTACTCCGTCAAAGGGGACCCCAACCACTGGAAGTGGAATTAAGGGGGCCTTTTTAGTGCCACCTGACTTACCACTGGCTTGGCAAGTGGCACAGGAGCGACAAAACTCCTTGGTGTCTTCAGGCATATGGGGCCAGTAAAAGTGAGGGACAAGCCGGTCCCAAGTCTTGCTTTGCCCTAAGTGTCCTGCAAGAGGAATATCATGTGCTTGGGAGAGAAGGAAACCTCTGGGGTATTACCAACCTCCTGGTGGCACCAGGCCTGGGGTCTCTACCTTCAGAGTACAGAAGCCCATCTTCCCAATAGATCCTATGGGGCCCACTGATATTTCCTGCTTCCTCAGCAGCAGCTTGCTGTCTGAGGGGTTCAAGAGAGGGGCAGGTCTGCTGCTCCAAACTCAAGTCTGCCCTGGAAGGGCCCCCTGCCCCCAAGAACTCTGCCTCTTCAGGCCCAAGTTCCTCTGGGACAGTTCCTTCACAGGGACTGAGATCATCTCCTTCAGGATGCTGATCTTCGCTAGGAGTTTGTGAGGAGGATAATTCCATACCCTTCCTGCTCCTTCTCTTAGGAGGCACCTGGTCCATTTTTCCAGGATCCAGTGCTCCTTCGGTGCTGAGCTGTTTGGCCTGAGCCCTGGTGGCAGCAAATACACGGGCAGAAATGCCCATCATTTCTGCATGAGTCCTGAACTCCACCTCAGCCCAGGCTGACATTTCTAGATCAGTGCTCAACAGACAATCCACAGGTAGGTCTGGAGATACCATAACCTTTTTAAGTCCAGTTACCCCTCCCCAGCTGAGATTCACAACTTCCAAGGAATGGTCAGTCCTGACATTGCTAGCGTTAGTGAATTGGTACACTTGTACAAATATGATCTGTTCAGGGGACACACGTTTCTCTGTCACCATAGTGACACTAGCCCCTGTGTCCCTGTAAGCCATTGCTTCTTTTCCATTCATCAAAGGCTGTTGTCCGTACTTGCCTAAGTTAGTGGGACATACCAGTAAGGTGGCAAGGTCTATGGCACCATCACAGACCAGTCCAGCCTGAGCTGCCCATCTCAGAGCCCAAAGTTAACCCCAATAATCCCTTGGTTGCTGTACTACCACTTGTACATGTGCTATGGGGAGCAGGTGCCTTAGGGGCAGTGGTGGTAAGAGTTTCTTTGGCCTTTGAACAAACAGCATCCCTTGTCCAATGGGTCTTTACCTTACAAACGTAGTACCAAGGTTTCTTTTTGCCTTTCTTGGAATTTTGGGACTCACCCCCAGATGCAGGTTTTTGAGGCCCTTGTGAAGACTCTCTTTTATCTTTACCCTTGTCCCCACCCTTATCCTGAGATTTAGAAGAATCTTGCTTCTTCTGGTCACCTCCATTACCATGTTTATTTTGCTTAACCCTGGTGCAGACCCATTTGTCTGCCTTCTTTCCCAATTCTTTGGGAGAGGTCAGATCAGAGTCCACCAGGTACTGATGCAAAAGTTGGTTCTGACAGTTATTAAGGATGTGCTCCCTCATAATCAAATTGTACAATCCCTCATAGTCATGTACCTTGCTTCCATGAAGCCAGCCTTCCAGAGCCTTAATAGCACTGTCTATAAAATCGACCCAGTCCTGGGTTTGTGCTTTCTGGGTGTCTCTGAACTTAATCCTATACTGTTCAGTGGTTAAGCCAAATCCATCTATGAGAGCACTCTTCAGTACTGAGTAATTGTCAGCATCCTCTTCTCTAACAGTGAGGAGCGTATCTCTACCTTTGTTAGCAAAGGAGAGCCACAGGATAGTTGGCCACTGCCCTTGAGGGACCTTTTGTACTTTACAGCCCCTCTCTAAAGCAGTGATCCATTTGTGGATGTCATCACCGTCCGGTAAGGAGGGACTATCCCGCTCAGGTTCCTAGTGTCAAAGGAAGGTTCCTTGATCCTAGGGACACTGGGGCTGCCACCATGGGACTCTAGTACCAAATCTTTCCTAGCCTTCTGCACTTTAAAGGCCTCCTTGTCAAGGGCCAACTGATCCTTCCTGAGCCTGAGTTTCAGTTTCTCCAGGCGGATCCTTTGGTATTCCTTATCTATGGAGTCATCCCTCTTTTTTAAGATGGATGTTCCTACAGATGTTTCAGAGGAAATGGACTCTGCAGAGGAGGAACTAATCCTCCTTTGCCTACCCTGTACCCTCCTAGGTGGAATAAAGGGGGAACTACTTCTAGGGACACCCTGTGTGCCATCTGCACTATCCTCTGGGGGATCTGATTTCTCCAGGGGGGAGTCATTAGACTCCTCCTGGTTTGGGTCAGACTCTAAGTCAAAGAGGGGGTTCCCTCCTGACTCTTCTTCTGTCCCTTGCCTACCCACTCGGCTCTGCTCCTCTGACCCACCAGCTTTCTGGAGGTCATCTTGCAGTAACACCTCTAAGAGGCGTTGAGCGCTAGGGCCCTTCCCTGTCTTAAGTTTCCTAGAGGAACACAGGGCTCTCAGTTCCAGGAACGTGAAGCCACTGTATCGAAAAGGCAGAGAGCCACTGGCTTCTCCCACTGAAGACATACTAGGTGTAGTGTGGTGTTGCACCTATCTAACCTAGTGGGAACTAAACTCTCTGAGGTTGGAGAAAGGGTTGTGCTAGACCCTCAACTACCCAACCCTAAGTTCAGTAGAACCTACTTATTCTAAGCTGTATTATATGTGCCTAATATTAGTGATGATTTTTCAACTAAACCACACCAAGATTATCTGGTAAAACAATGCAGGCTTGAATCCCAACCGCTGCACACCAATGTGAGAAGCTGGCTTGGTATATGGTGCACACTTATGTAAGTGGGCACCCTGCACCAATCCAGACAACCCTTATGGTGATTTTAGTGGTCTTAGACAACCATAGAAAGCTCTCTAAGTGGTACCTGTGGAGAGCAGCTTTCAGGTTTGGTCCAGAAGGAGTGTAAAGCAGCTTGTGTCACCAGAACATAATCTTATTGGTATAGATTAAGCAAAAGAACCACACAGTGTATTTATAAAAATATGTATTTATTATAAGACACTCACTAACACACACAACTATCTCCTGCCCGGAGATATACACAATGCACACAATGCTTTGCAATAAGAATCAGTTAGGAAGCACAAATACACAGTGGTCGCCAGGAGGAGACCAAACCATATACCAAAATAGTGGTATGCAAATCACGACTAAAGTCAAGACTATGCCCAGGAGACGTAAAAGTGCCAGGGACCCAAGGAACCACCCGAGGTGAGTAACAAGGATCCACACGGAGGCAGTGTGCAGTATGAGAACACGGCCGTGGGCCCAACACGAGTCAATGGGTAAGTCGCGGTTGCAATGCTAAAAAAGAAGGACCCTTCCCAGTGGACCCTGAGGACACCCCGTGGAAGATAGAAGGTTGGAGACCTACCCCACCTGTGGATACCCTCGGAATCAGGATACCTACAACCACTGTCAAGCACAATCGAGGAAATCAGGACAAGACCGCTGTTGAAGAAGGATGTAAGAGTCTGTTGGAACCCAGGCACAGGTTTGTGTCGAACAGTACCTGAATGCAAAAAGAACAATTGATGGACAGAATGCAGAACAATGTCATACATTCACCCCAGTACAGAGATCTGGGCCTAAATCCATCGTTTTTTTGCTCACCATGCCATTCCAGTTTGGACCCAGCCATATGCAAATCAGTCTTGACCCTGCACCCAAAGGTAACAGTCCAGCCCGAACTGCCAGGCCAGGTCCTCCCTGGACTGGAAACAAACATCCTAGGACCGGTTTCGGGCTTTCAGCCCTCAGCAGCCAGTATAGCTTGACTCCAGTGGCATGGAGAGCACGGGACCCACGTCTCGGCATACCCGTCCCACTCGGGGTGACAAATGCAAAAAGAACAATTGATAGACAGAATGCAGAACGATGTCATACATTCACCCCAGTACAGAGATCTGGGCCTAAATCCATCGTTTTTTTGCTCACCATGCCATTCCAGTTTGGACCCAGCCATATGCAAATCAGTCTTGACCCTGCACCCAAAGGGAACAGTTCAGCCCGAACTGCCAGGCCAGGTCCTCCCTGGACTGGAAACAAACATCCTAGGACTGGTTTCGGGCTTTCAGCCCTCATCAGCCAGTACAGCTTGACTCCAGTGGCATGGAGAGCACGGGCCCCACGTCTGGGCATACCCGTCCCACTCGGGGTGACAAATGCAAAAAGAACAATTGATGGACAGAATGCAGAACAATGTCATACATTCACCCCAGTACAGAGATCTGGGCCTAAATCCATCGTTTTTTTGCTCACCATGCCATTCCAGTTTGGACCCAGCCATATGCAAATCAGTCTTGACCCTGCACCCAAAGGGAACAGTCCAGCCCGAACTACCAGGCCAGGTCCTCCCTGGACTGGACACAAACATCCTAGGACCGGTTTCGGGCTTTCAGCCCTCATCAGCCAGTATAGCTTGACTCCAGTTGCATGGAGAGCACGGGACCCACTTCTGGGCATACCCGTTCCACTCGGGGTGACAAATGCAAAAAGAACAATTGATGGACAGAATGGAGAACAATGTCATACATTCACCCCAGTACAGAGATCTGGCCCTAAATCCATTGTTTTTTTGCTCACCATGCCATTCCAGTTTGGACCCAGCCATATGCAAATCAGTCTTGACCCTGCACCCAAAGGAAACAGTCCAGCCCGAACTGCCAGGCCAGGTCCTCCCTGGATTGGAAACAAACATCCTAGGACCGGTTTCGGGCTTTCTGCCCTCATCAGCCAGGATAGCTTGACTCCAGTGGCATGGAGAGCACAGGACCCACGTCTGGGCATACCCGTCCCACTCGGGGTAACAAATGCAAAAAGAATAATTGATGGACAGAATGCAGAACAATGTCATACATTCACTCCAGTACAGAGATCTGGGCCTAAATCCATCGTTTTTTTTGCTCACCATGCCATTCCAGTTTGGACCCAGCCATATGCAAATCAGTCTTGACCCTGCACCCAAAGGGAACAGTCCAGCCCGAACTGCCAGGCCAGGTCCTCCCTGGACTGGAAACAAACATCCTAAGACCGGTTTCGGGCTTTCAGCCCTCATCAGCCAGTATAGCTTGACTCCAGTGGCATGGAGAGCACGGGACCCACGTCTGGGCATACCCGTCCCACTCGGGGTGACAAATGCAAAAAGAACAATTGATGGACAGAATACAGAACAATGTCATACATTCACCCCAGTACAGAGATCTGGGCCTAAATCCATTGTTTTTTGCTCACCATGCCATTCCAGTTTGGACCCAGCCATATGCAAATCAGTCTTGACCCTGCACCCAAAGGGAACAGTCCAGCCCGAACTGCCAGGCCAGGTCCTCCCTGGACTGGAAACAAACATCCTAGGACCAATTTCGTGCTTTCAGCCCTCATCAGCCAGTATAGCTTGACTCCAGTGGCATGGAGAGCACGGGACCCACGTCTGGGCATACCCGTCCCCCCGGATGCTTGTTTCCAGTCCAGGGAGGACCTGGCCTGGCAGTTCGGGCTGGACTGTTCCCATTGGGCGCAGGGTCAAGACTGCTTTACATATGGCTGGGTCCAAACTGGAATGGCATGGTGAGCAAAAAAACGATGGATTTAGGCCCAGATCTCTGTACTGGGGTGAATGTATGACATTGTTCTGCATTCTGTCCATCAATTGTTCTTTTTGCATTTGTCACCCCGAGTGGGACGGGTATGCCCAGACGTGAGCGGAGCGGAGCGGAGTTCACCGCCCAGGGTTAGTCACAGCTGCTTTTAAAGCCATCTCCGAGAAGGGTCGAATCCCTCAAAAACTACAAACAAATGCTGGGAAAAAATTCTTAAATAAGGCGTTTCCGAAATTATTAACCCTTTGGGTGCTCATGACGGAATGGTTCCGTCATGAGCACCAGTGCTCCTGTGCTCATCATGACGGAACCATTCCGTCATGAGTACAGGAACGGAAAATCCCTCTGCTGCAGACAGCAGAGGGATTTCCCTTTTTTTTTGTTGCCTTGGGATTTGGGGAAGAGCTTCCCCAACCTCCCGAGGCCTGTTAGGGGGTTTTCATTGTAATGACGATCGTGCGCATGGTTACAATGAAAACGAAACTGAAACTTAGTTTCAGTTTCACAGTTTTGGTGCTTGTGGGGCTATCTCAGCCCCCGAGCACCGAAACACATGGGAGGGCTATCGCTGGAAAGGGGAGAATCTCTCTTTTCCAATGGCACCCTTCCCTAGTGGATCCCTGCTCGGGGATCACCCCAGGAGGGCAATCCCTAAGCAGGGATCTACCCACTAGCACCAGGGGGGGGAGCGCCCCCTTGGGCAAGGGCCTTTGCTCCCCCCATAGATTTTTCCACAAAAAGTCTTTCTGTCCCCCTGGGGAGCAGATGGGGGCAGTAGCCCCCAATCTGCCACCCCGGGGGGGCAGAAAGCACCCTAGGCGCCAGGGATGATTTTTTTATTGGCCAGGGGTGGGGGTTGTCCAGAATGGGCATCCCAATGCCCCCACCCTACCCCCAAAAAGAAGTCAAAAGACTTTCTGCCCCCCCAGGAGGTATATGGGGGCAATAGCCCCTGATCTGCCCCTGAGGGGGCAGAAAGCCCACTAGGCACCATGGGTTTTTTTTTTATTCGTAGGGGTGGGGCTGCCCAGAATGGGCATGCCAATGCCCCCCTGGGAGGCAGATGGGGCAATAGCCCCTTATCTGCCCCCCGAGGGAGCAAAAAGCCCACTAGGTAACAGGGATTTTTGTTTTTCCAAAGTTCGGGGTGGGGTTTGCCCAGAATGGGCATGCCAATGCCCCCAATCCCCCCCAAAAAATGCCAAAGTCTTTCTGCCCCCCTTGGGGGCATCTCGGGGCAAACACACAAAGTGTAAACAATGGAAAATGGGCCTGATTAACAGCAGATCCTTACCAGCACGCACCGCAGAGATCAGATTGCTAATAGAGAACGAAGAACTCAACGTTTTGTTCATGACTGAAACGTGGCTGAAAGACAGTTCGTCCCCTGACATAGTCCAAGCGTTACCCCCAGATTTCCTCATACAGAGACATGATAGGGTGGGAAAAACAGGAGGTGATGTAGCAATCTTATACAGAAATTATTTAGAATGTGTAATCGCTCCAAATATCACGAACAACAGTGAGGCAGTACAATTCAGCCTTAGACTCTCACCCAATAGTTCTTTTTCAGGCACACCTGTATACAGACCACCAGGCCCCGCCTCTCCATTTATTGAGGAATTACCCTATCTAATTGCAGATATGGTGGCTTACAAGGGTACCACCACGATACTGGGGGATTTCAATCTCCATCTAGATAAACTAGATAATGCCACAACAAGAAGATTAATTCAGAACATGGAGGCCATGCAACTGAAACAATTGATAAACACTAGAACGCATGTAAAAGGGCATATACTGGATGCCATCTTCTCAAATGACGGTAATCTAAAGATAGGGACACCAATACCAATACCATGGTCAAACCACTACTTCATCCCGTTCACACTTGAAAAATTACAGATACAACACTCCATTCCTAAATCATCCGGGATTAGGAATAAATGGCCAAAAACCTTACCTGACAACATGAGGGCTGAACTACAGGATCAAGCCCCAGTTCTGACAGGTGATGTAGAAGATGCCGATAAATCATGGGCCAACTGGCTTAACAAAGTCGCCGCTCAGCACCCACAGAAAATCAGACAAAACAAGCTCAAGGGGAGGAACAAAGCGCCATGGTTTAATGAACAATTAATCCTGATATAAAAATCCTGCAAAAAAATGGAAAGACAGAGGAGGAAAAACTATGACCCCACTATCAAAAGCCAATACAAATGAGCTATTAGACAATATCATAGGGAGATGATTCAGGCCCAGGCCAAATACTTTGAAGATAAAATCAATGGGGCACAGAATTGTTCCAAAGAATTATTCAAAGTAGTGCGCTCCCTAACAACCGCTAATCAAGAATTGAAACCCCAGCCGTCATCCAAAGAAAGATGCAATCAGATGGCGACTTTTTTTTAAAACAAGGTGGAAACACTGTATGAGAATTTGCAACAGAATAGAAACACCTTGAAAGCTGACTCTTACACCAACACGAACAGAAATCTGAGCACCAATTTAGGACGGGGACTAGATCATTTTAAAACGGTACAGGTGGATGTCCTCACCTCTAATCTGCTAAAGATCAAGTCTGGTTCTCCCCAAGATCCAATAACGCCAGATATCCTGCTACAGGCCGGTACAATAGCAAAAACAGCCACAGCAGCCTTGATATCACTTTCCCTGTCCCAAGGCCTGATCCCAAAATCTTGGAAACACGCGATCATACGGCCATTACTAAAGAAACCACAGCTAGATCCAGCAGAACCTGGAAATTACCGCCCCATTTCCCTTCTACCACCGCTAGGCAAAATTGCCGAAAAAAGCGTGAACCAGACTCTATCCCAATATCTAGAAGACAACCAAAGGCTCCACAATTCACAAATGGGATTCCGACCCCAACATAGCACTGAGTCAGCTCTGTTGGTGGTAACTGAGGAATTGAAGAAAGTCCTAGATCAGGGGTGCACAGCGGCCATCCTGCTACTGGATTTGAGCGCCGCGTTTGACACGGTAGAACACTGCACATTGATCAATAGATTAAAGGATGCAGGCATCACAGGTACAGCGATAAAGTGGCTAACATCTTTCCTGGAAGACAGATCCTTCCAACTGATCGAAGGGGAACATCTCTCAGACACCTTCCAACTATCATGCGGGCTCCCACAGGGCTCTGCACTAAGCCCTACACTTTTTAATGTGTACATGCCGCCATTGGCAGAGATAGTACAAGAATTTGGCATGTCCATAGTGTCATACGCCGACGATACGCAATTAGTACTGTCAGTGACGAATGACACCCAGTCCATACACAATAATCTAGGTCCCTGCATGTCAAGGATAGCGGACTGGATGTGTAAATGCTCCCTGAAGCTAAATGGAGATAAAACGGAGCTTATGTTCCTGGGAAACCAAACAGTACCCAGGAACACCATCAGCTGGACAACCCAGTTAGGGGAACCCCCAACCCCCAAGACAGCCATAAAAAACTTGGGAATCTGGCTAGATGAAAATCTAAGTATGGAGAACCAAGCAAAGAAACTATCAGGCAAATGCTTTGGAATACTCAATATGCTCCGAAAAATTCTACCCATCCTACCTATACAATCCCGCAGAACGGTGGTACAAGCTCTGGTTATGTCGCAGCTGGACTACGGGAATTCCCTGTATCTTGGCGCACCAAAATATGTCATTCATCGGATGCAGGTAGTACAAAATGCCGCAGCAAGGACCCTGTTCCAAATTCCGAGAAAGCAATCAGCCAAGGCAGCGCTGAAGACTCTACACTGGCTCCCAGTTCAGGCAAGGATCACCTTTAAAGCAACCTGTATCGCCCACAGAGCCATAAATAATAGAGTACCTGCCTTAATAAAAAAGCTGATTGCACACTATATCCCAAGCAGGGACCTAAGATCCTCAGACTTTCTCATGCAGCAAGGCAAAATAAATAGAGCTAGATGGGGAGGAATATCTTTTTAGCACCTGGTTCCCAAAATTTGGAACTCACTGCCCAAAGATGTACGCATGCTAACTGACAGACTAGCCTTCAGGAAGAGACTTAAAACACTGCTCTTTCCCTAAAATCCCTCCTGACGGTCTGACTAAGCCCACCGTTGTTATTTTCTCCTAGCGCTGGGAAGCCTACGGGCAGCTACATGCTCTATAAATCCATAAACATAAACATAAACCCGATTCTCCCCCCAGGGCGGCAGAAAGCCCACTAGGCAATGACTTGTTTTTAGAAATGTGCCTACCTGTGGATTTTGGGCCTTAGCGCAGCCGGCACATAGGGAATACTAGCAAACCTGTACATTTTGTAAAACTAGACTCCGAGGGATGGAGTGACTTGTGTGCCTCTCACCAGATTCTGGTACCCAGAATTCTTTGCAAACCTCAAACTTTGTAAAAAAAAAGATATTTTCCTCACATTTCTGTGATGGAAAGTTCTGGAATCTGTGTGGATCCACAAAATTCCACCCACCCCGCATTCCCCAAAGTCTTCCGATAAAAATGGTACCTCACTTGTGTGGGTAGGCCTTGTGCCCGCGACAGGAAACGGCCCAAAACACAGCATGGACACACCACATTTTTACAGTGAAAACTGCCCCTTTTTTTGCAAAGTGCCTAGCTGTAGATTTTGAACCCTAGCTCTGCCGGCACCTAGAGAAACCTAGCAAACCTATACATTTTTGAAAACTAGACACACAGGGGAATCCAGGATGGGGTGACTTGTCAGACTCTGACCAGGTTCTGTTACCCAGAATCCCTTGCAAACCTCAAACTTTGTAAAAAAAAAACACATTTTCCTCACCTTTCTGTGATGTAAATTTCTGGAATCTGTGTGGATCCACAATACTCCACCCACCCTGCATTCCCAAAAGTCTTCAGAGAAAAATGGTACCTCACTTGTGTGGGTAGGCCTAGTGCCCGCGACAGGAAACGGCCCAAAACGCAACATGGACACCACATTTCTACAGTGAATACGGACCCTTTTTTTTTGCAAAGTGACTAGTTGTAGTTTTTGAACCCTAGCTCTGCCAGCACCTAGGGAAACCTAGAAAACCTAACCATTTTTTAAAACTAGACACCCAGGGGAATCCAGGATGGGGTGACTTGTGTGGCTCTCACCAGGTTCTGTTACCCAGAATCCTTTGCAAACCTCAAACTTTATTAAAAAAAAACATATTTTCCTCACATTTCTGTGATGGAAAGTTCTGGAATCTGTGTGGATCCACAAAATTCCACCCACCCCGCATTCCCCAAAGTCTTGCGATAAAAATGGTACCTCACTTGTGTGGGTAGGCCTTGTGCCCGCGACAGGAAACGGCCATAAACACAACATGGACACACCACATTTTTACAGTGAAAACTGCCCCTTTTTTTGCAAAGTGCCTAGCTGTAGATTTTGAACCCTAGCTCTGCCGGCACCTAGGGAAACCTAGCAAACCTATACATTTTTGAAAACTAGACACACAGGGGAATCCAGGATGGGGTGACTTGTCAGACTCTGACCAGGTTCTGTTACCCAGAATCCCTTGCAAACCTCAAACTTTGTAAAAAAAAACACATTTTCCTCACCTTTCTGTGATGTAAATTTCTGGAATCTGTCTGGATCCACAATATTCCACCCACCCTGCATTCCCCAAAGTCTTCAGAGAAAAATGGTACCTCACTTGTGTGGGTAGGCCTAGTGCCCGCGACAGGCAAGGGCCCAACGTATTGTGGAGACATCAGAATTATCTATCACAAAACGATCTGCTTTTGCAAGGGGGGTCATCTGGGTTTTTGGCCCCAGGCTTGGCGGCCATCTTTGGAAATTATCAAACCCACACATTTCTGAAAACTAGACACCCGGGGGAGTCCAGTGAGGTATGGCTTGCGTGGACCCCCCAACGTTTTCCTACCCAGAATCCCCTGCAAACCTCAAAATTAACTGACAAAAAAATCAAATTTTTCTCAAATTTCTGTGCAGGAAAGTTCTGATACCTGCATGGATCCACAAATTTCCTATCACCCAGCGTTCCCCCAGGTCTCCCGATAAAAATGGTACCTCACTCGCGTGGGTGGGTCAAGTAACCGCAACAGGCATGGTGCCAAAACGTATTGATTAGACATCAAAATTACCTATCACAAAACAAACTGGTTTTGCAAGGGGGGTCCCCTGGGTTTTTGGCCCTGGGCTCGGCGGCCATCTTGGGAAACCTACAAAACCCACACATTTCTGACAACTAGACACCCGGGGGAGTCCAGCGAGGTATGGCTTGCGTGGACCCTCCAACGTTTTCCTACTCAGAACGCCCTGCAAACCTCAAATGTAGCAATTTAGCTGAAAAAAATCAAATTTTTCTCACATTTCTGTGTGGCAAAGTTCTGGTATCTGCATGGATCCACAAATTTCCTACCACCCAGCATTCCCCCTGGTCTCCCAATAAAAATGGTAACTCACTCGCATGGGTGGGTCAAGTACACGGGACAGGCAAGGGCCCAAAACGTATGAGGAGACATCAAAATTACCTATCACAAAACAACCTGGTTTTGCAAGGGGGGTCACCTGGGTTTTTGGCCCTGGGCTCAGCAGCCATCTTGGGAATCTACCAAACCCACACATTTCTGAAAACTAGACACCCGGAGGAGTCCAGCGAGGTATGGCTTGCGTTGATCCCCAGAAACCTAAAATTTAGCCCAAAAAACACATTTTCCACATATTTTTGTGTGGAATCACCGTGCCGGCACAAATTTCCTACCCCACAGCGTTTCCCTCAGTCTCCCGAATAAAATGATACCTCACCTGTGTAGGTGGGGAAGGGCCTGTGACTGGGAAGAGCCAAAAACATAGGGATTAAGAGTATAGCACTGAGAATTCTAAGAGCTACATTTAAAAAAAAAATACGTTTTTAGCCAATTTTGCATTTGACACCCACACAAGTGAGGTATCATTTTACTCGGGAGACTGAGGGGAAAGCTGTGGAGTAGGACATTTGTGCCGGCACAGTGATTCCACGCATAAATATTTGGAAAATGTGTTTTTCTCAGCTAAATTTGAGGTTTGCAGGGGATTCTGGGTAGGAAAACGTTGGGGGATCCACACAAGCCATACCTTGCTGGACTCCCCGGGGTGTCTAGTTTTCAGAAATGTGTGGGTTTGGTAGTTTCCCAAGATGGCCAGCGAGCCCGGGGACAAAAACCCAGGTGACGCCCCTTGCAAAATCAGGTTGTTTTGTGATAGGTAATTTTGATGTCTCCTCAATACGTTTTGGGCCATTGCCTGTTGCGGGTACTTGACCCACCCATGCAAGTGAGGTACCATTCTTATCGGGAGACCTGAGGGAATGCTGGGTGGTAGGAAATTTGTGGATCCATGCAGATTCCAGAACTTTCCCACACAGAAATTTGAGAAAAATTTGATTTTTTTCAGCTAAATTTGAGGTTTCAGGGGATTCTGGGTAGGAAAATGTTGGGGGGTCCACGCAAGCCATACCTCGCTGGACTCCCCGGGTGTCTAGTTTTCATAAATGTGTGGGTTTGGTAGGTTTCCCAAGATGGCCGCCGAGCCCGGGGCCAAAACCCAGGTGACCCCCCCCTTGCAAAACCAGATTGTTTTGTGATAGGCAATTTTGATGTCTCCTCAATAAGTTTTGGGCCCTTGCCTGTCGCGGGTACTTGACCCACCCACGCGAGTGAGGTACCATTTTTATCGGGAGACCTGGGGGAACGCTAGGTGGTAGGAAATTTGTAGATCCACGCAGATTCTAGAACTTTCCACCACAGAAATGTGAGGAAAATGTGTTTTTTTTTTTACAAAGTTTGAGGTTTGCAAGGGATTCTGGATAACAGAACCTGGTGAGAGCCAGACAAGTCACCCCATCCTGGATTCCCCTGCGTGTCTAGTTTTCAAAAATGTATAGGTTTTCTAGGTTTCTCTAGGTGCCAGCAGAGCCAGGGTTCAAAATCTACAGCTAGGCACTTTGTAAAAAAAGGGTCAGTTTTTACTGTAAAAATGAAATGTGTCCATGTTGCGTTTTGAGCCGTTTACTGTCGCGGGCACTAGGCCTACCCACACAAGTGAGGTACCATTTTTATCAGGAGACTTCTGGAAACACAGAATTGTAGAGCAAATGTTATTACCTATTGACTTTTGATGCATTTCTGCCTTCCAAATGAAAGACAATGTGTAAAAAAGACGTCACTTTGAAAAATGTCGTATAATTCTCATGCTAGAATGGGTACTCACACTTTCGGAAATGTGCAAATAGCTACTGTTTCTAAACTCTATATTTTGTTCCAATTTCAGAAATACATAGGTGTCTTTCAACCCAATTTTTCACTGTATATATTTTCCCAAATGAATTGCTATATACCCGGTACATAATAAAAAACCATTGCAAGATGCTGCTCAGTTTTTGGCTTTGGGTTCATCAGATTCTTTGTGAACCTACAAGTCCTATATATCCCCACAACCAAAAAGGTCCAGCGGATGTAACGGTATATTGCTTTCAAACATCTTTCATAATTAGAAGAAGTTACAGGTGAAAACGTTGGCACAAATGGCTGTTTTTTTCTACTCATTTTCAATTTTTCCTATTTTCGACTGTTAGTTTCTATAAAGAAACCTTAAAGACCCCTTGCTGAATTCAGAATTTTGTCTACTTTTCTACAATGTATAGCTTTCTAGGATCCATTATTGATTTCATACCCATTTCTACCATTAACTGGAAGAAGGTTGAAAGCACAAAAAATAGCAAAAATAGGTTATGTTCCAGTAAATGCCAAAACTGTGTAAAAAACTTTGGTTTTCTGACAAAAGTCTGGCAGTTCCTGAAAGTTGGGAAAATGGTGATTTCAGCCCCACAAACCCTTTGTTGATACCATTTGCAGGGAAAAAACCAGACGCTTTCATTTGCAGCACTTTTTTTCCATTTTTCCCCAAAAAAACGAAATTTAGCTGTATTTTGACTAAGTTCTGGGTCCCCTCCAAGGGAATCCACAAACCCTGGGTACTTTTAGAATCCCCGTGATATTGGAAGAAAAGGACGCACATTTGGCATGGATACCTTATGTGGTCAAAAAGTTACAGGGGTCTAAGCGCGAACTACCCCAAATAGCCAAAAAAAGGCTTAGCACCGGGGGGTGAGGCCTAGCAGCGAAGTGGTGAAAGCCGCATGTTGTTTACAATTTTGTATCACATGCGGAAGTAAAAGCATCAGTTGTAGAATGGTTTAACAGAACTTTAAAGTCTAAGATGTGGAGATGTTTCATGGCCTACAATACCTACAGATACGTCAATGTTCTACAGGCTTTTATAGATGTTTATAACACCAGTTACCACTGCACCATCAAAACAAAACCCCTAGAGGTAACGTCTGGTAATTCGTTAAGGGTCTGGAGAACGGTGTACGGGCGCCAGTTCGCTACAAGGGAGAGAAAAAACTCTTTTTAAAAAACGTGATCATGTTAGGATTTCAAAGTTGAAGGTGTCTTTACGAGGGGTACCAGAAGACGTTTAGTGATGAGATATTTATTGTGGAAAGTGTGGAGCTTAAAGAGGGGTTGTATATTTACAGGTTAAAAGACTACGATGGTGAGAGGTGGCAGGTGTCTTTTACAAGGAAGAGTTACAAATGGTCCCCGATGATCTGTACAGGGTGTATAGGGTTGAAAAGTTTCTGAAAAGGAAAGGTAGAGGGTAAAACAGCCAGGCCTTTGTCAAATGGCGGGGTTGGCCTGTGAAATTTAACAGTTGGGTGTTGGCCAGCTCTCTGAAGGGTGTGTGAGTTTTGGGATTGTCTAAAACTGGCGGTAAGATGGAGACAATGCTCTTTTATATTACCCTGCTGTCCAACGCCTCTAAGGACATGTTCCCAGACAACCAAATTTCTAATTACACAGTGAAGTTGGCTAAACCTGTGTACCTGAAAGGGGACTGGGAGGTAACCCTATCAGAAATCCAATACCCAAGAACATGGAATACATTCACACCGACCGATGCCATATTTAACATGAAACGTGAACACAACCCTTTGAGCAAACACTCCGGCTTTCCACACAGCTATTACCCAAATGTTACAAGTGTTGTCGACGCCTTCAACAAATCCATATCCAGCATTGCAACGTATATGAATATTCATCTGATGCTAGATACTGTCAGAAGGAAGGTGTTTCTTAAAGCCCCAGGCCACAATACCACGTTTAACTGTGCTGGCAAATTATGAAGGGTTTTAGGCACCGTGCAACATATGAGAAGTCCGGTCGAACCGGATCACACGTGCCCTGATATTAACGGGTGTTCTATACACTCTATATGTATAGCAATATTGCAAAGGCACAGAGGATCAGTGATAGTTATTCACCGTTGTTAAGATGGGTACATGTGCAGGGCAAACATTATACGAGTGTCAATATTCAATTTAACAAGTCTGACTATGTAGCACTTTCTAATAACCATTTTGACACTATTTCAATTATGATCTTCGACGACCAGTCTGAGCCAGTGTCCTTTAAATACGGGAAAGTTATTGTTAAGCTTTATTTAAGACTGAGACGCAACAGCGACTGTTAAGAAGACATCACGGTGGTCGTGAAAACATATGGTGACCCTTCTATGTACAGGGACTATTACCGAAGCCAGGCTGGATATGGAGGACCGCAGGACTTTCAAGGGTCCCCTGTTATGTACAGGGCCGACTTGGGGGGCTTCTTCCATAGTATGTTTAGAAGAGCTATGCCATTCTTGAGAATAGACTATGAAATTGCAAAACCCCATGTTAAAGCGGCTGCTACGAACATAGCCCAAGATTTGATAGGGTCGGTCATGTCGGCTGTCACCAAGCGCATGTACAAGCAACCGCAAGAAGGCGCAGGGTTGGTATACAAACCTTGCAAAAGCGTTAAAAGGAAGCATCTCTCTTCCAGGTGTAGGAGGCCGCCGGTCCCCTATAAAAAAAAGAGGAGTTCTTCAAAAGGCGCTCACAAAAGAAGAGTCCCAGGACGGAAGAGAGTATCAAAGAAGAAGAAGACAGCCTCTAAAGTAAATATTTGTAAAGCATTACAGCCTTAAGCATGGCCTTTGTACATTGCGCAGTGGGTGAATGCGGCAAATCCTAGCTAGACTTGTTTGCTCTAAAACCCACGCAGACCAGCATCGAAAACAGTTTTTTCATGGAGGTATTGCCTTTCGCCGCTTTGACGCCTCTGGCTCCTACAGCGTTTTTTATGTCAGGGTCGAAGGATATGTATTTGAATCTCAACAACACTATGCTGCATCTTGTGTGTAAAATCAGAAAAGCGGGTGTACCAACATAGCAGCAGCTGCTAAAGTTGCAACGATCGCTTACCCCCTTGCAACCATGTTTAAACAGGTGGACATTACCCTGGGCGATCGTCTCATCACACAGAGCGATAATATGTATGCCTACAGGGCCTACCTCGAGAGTATTCTAAATTACAGTAGCGATGCCCTCGACACACAACTTTCAGCTGGCCTCTTCTACAAGGATGCATACTCACAGTTTGAAGACAACAAGCTGGATGGTGCCAATCAGGGTTTTGCAAAAAAGAGCAGGGTTTTCCGCAGGCAGTCATCCGTTTGACCTCCTGGGGAGTATACATTCAGACCTCTTCTTCCAAGATAAACTGCTCGTCAATCATATTGATCTTAAGATTAAGCTTACCCGCAACAAGGACTCATTCTGTCTCATCAGCGGGGATGTTGAACAGTATAAACTGGACATGCTGTCCACAAGCTTGTTTATAAAGAGAGTGAAAGTGTCCCCAAGCGTCAAACTAGCTCACGTCGATGCTTTACAACTATCGAATGCCAAGTATGCAGTGGAAAGAGTAGCTCTGAAGGTATTCAGCATCCCTTTCGGTACCCGATAAACCCAGCAGCAAAATGTATTTCTGGGGCAACTACCCAAACTTATTATCATAGGTTTTGTGGACAATACAGCTTTTAGCTGTGTCTATGCCTAAAACCCCTTCAATTTTAAGCACTACAACATCAACTACGCTGCGCTGGTCCACGAGAGGGCTGAGATTCCTGCAAAACCGTACACACCCAGTTTTGGAACCTCCAATTTTATCAGGGAATATATAGGGCTGGTTTCGATAACAGGGAACCACCTGAGGGACTGCGGGGTAGTGTCAATAGAAGGATATGGGGTAGGATACACACTATTCGCATTCAATCTGACTCCTGACATGGAAGACGGGGATCATTATAACCTGGTCAAAAATGAAAATCTAAAAGCTGAAATACCTTTTAGTAATCCCCTGCCTGTGAATGTGATCACATGGTCATATTCTCTGTATTCGACAGCGTCATTCAGATCAACCATGCCAGGCAGATTTTGTTTGACTGTCTTTAAAATGTTGTGAAATGGACACTGTGCAGATAGGTGAGTTCTTAAGCAGGCATAAATACGCTAGGAAATACTTTTTAGGTGTTTTCCCAAGCGAAGGACTACCCCCTTAAATAGGGGCAGAAAGATCCCGCACCCTCGTTTTTAACACAGATCTTCATTACAAGGGTGGAACACACTAGGCAGCAGTGTTTATGGATAGCAACAAGGTTACAGTGTTTGACAGTACAGCCAAGATCACTGAACATAGCATCTATACAAAACCCATGTTTAAGTATGTGAAAAAAGCTGCAGCGTGGGTGGAGTATAGAAAGATGAGGGTCCAGGATTCGCTAGCCATCACATGTGGGGAACACTGTATATATTTTATTATAAAAATATCAGAGGGTATGATGTTTAGAAATTTCTTAAATCTATATACAACCTTGTTATCAATGACTGGATAGTTATGAAATATGTAAAAGAAAACACAGGGGCCAAGGGCTGTTCTGTTAAAATGGAATACACCGTATGTCAAAATTGTAAAGTCGTGTAACATCTGTATGTTTAATGATAAATGTCTAAATTAAATGAATTTAAAAACACGAATTCAGACTCTGTATTTTTTATTCTGACAAATACAACATAATTAAAATGTTTCAAATGATGACCCAGACTGAAAAGTTTAAAGTGTTTATTACAATCAGTTTTGTAGGATAAGTATTACATTGACAGCATTACTAAAGAAATATAAGAAGAAAAAATCTGACACAATTGTTAGGCGATGCATAGCTATACACACACGCAATGGATACAGATGTTCAAAAAGTCTGGAAAAACATCAGGTTGTAAGCCATGTGTGGGGTTTAGCCAATTACTTTTTTTGAGGTACAGCAGATGTACGCCAAGCAGGGGATAGCTGTGGAACGCCGGAGACGTCTGGAGATGGCAGGAGTGGG
Organism: Calotriton arnoldi; assembly: GCA_963921515.1. Taxonomy (NCBI): domain Eukaryota; kingdom Metazoa; phylum Chordata; class Amphibia; order Caudata; family Salamandridae; genus Calotriton; species Calotriton arnoldi. The sequence goes on along the minus strand of CAWUFW010017657.1, from coordinate 29,024 downwards.
GCCGTCAAACTTTGAAGCAGGCGCCTGTGGTCGCCATTACCCATGAGCGTCAAAGGGATGTTGAGTTCCGCAGATGCTCACAGAAACTGTTCCCAACTTCTAGGAGTATTTTGGTGCGTTAGGGGTTTGGTGTGCGTGAGGTCTTTGACTAGGTCGTACATGTGTGACCCAACAATCGGCTGACCTTTGTAGAGGAATTCGCCATGCTCATTCCACTATGTTAGGTTTTTAGAAGATGCAAGCTTACTCATCAGCATTTGCGCGGCCCATGGTACTTTTGACTTATATTTTTTAAGAGGTCGTCAACAAAGATATCTGAGGTTGATGATGGGTCCTACTGCGGTTGTTGTTGGTGTTGAGGTGCTGGAGGGGGTGCTGTTCAGAGTCTGGGGCATAGAGAGTTAGCTTATTTTTTCGGTATTCCACTGTTTGGAGTAGTTTAAAAAATGTTTTAGGGTGATGCTGTAAAGGTTTGCTTTGTCGTATGGATTTAGATCTGTCCTGTTCAAAATGTCTTTAATTTCAGCATCCAGCCACAGAGTCTAATTTTTTTCTTAAATCCCATGCATTGTCCGCAGATGGTCCCAACTGTTCCAACTGTTGTCTAGGCACCAAATACATCTTTGAGGCATGCTCCATTACTGTCCCGAGAGCATACTTGTAATTATGGGTATAGCTATGCCCAACAAAGAGCCTATAAAACCACCAGAATGTTTTACAAGTTTCTTCTTGGAAATGAGGGAGGTCCTTTTATTATTGAGCTTCTTGATAAGGTGCTGCTTTTTCTTCAACACCTGTAACTGACGCTTTGATATAGGGCGCTACTTTTTAGGGTGTTTAGGGCTATTTCTGAAATGGCCGCCACTAAATCGTCAGAAGCCGTGCACAGGATGGCCTTTCTGTGTTGGGGACTGGCTCTAACCAGCATTTTAGGAGCTAAATTACGCCTTAGGTGGCCAGACATGGTCATCACCTTATATTATAAAGTCAGGATTGTAAATGCCACTAAAAGTCTTCAACAAGTCTTTTCATACGCTCTGGGTTTGATCTTAGGTGTGTAGGCGACGGGGAGATCAGGGGGAAAATATCAGCCCTTAGTCTGTAGTCTTCGAGAGCAATATTTTTTAAGTCGGCCAACAAGTAGCCATGGGGTTTTTTGGTAGCGTCGGTAAAAGCCTCCATGAAGAACTGGGTGTTTCTAGGATACATCTGTTTAGCTATGATGGACATTTGCTGTTTGTCACAGGGGTTTTTAAGTAAAACAAGTTATGAGGCGTTGAGAGCTATAGAACGACTGCTCTCACCCTTGTAAAACAGGTTCTGCATGATGTAGCATATGCTTAAATTGCCGTGGTGTGAATATTGAGTAAAAGTTCTCTCTAACTCAGGATGATCCCCCCTTCACGCATAAGGTCATCAACAATTACCATGTTTACAAGGTTTGTCTGCAGCAGCTCATCGTCATTGAGATTATTAGGTATACCTTCTATAAACCTGATATGTGGGAAACTATGGGATAGTTCGGTATAAAGATCTTGCCAGCAAAAATAAAGCCACACAAAGTTGTTAGGTGTTTAGGATAAAACACCTGCAGCATTTTCTAAGAGCTTTTTTATAAAGTAGCTTTTGTCACAGTTTGAGGGACATGCTAAAACGCAGGGTACGGATGCTGTAATCTGGTGTCGATAGTGTAGGGGTCAGCTGCTCTAATGTGTCTAATATCCATAAAGCAGTGTTTTATAGTCCGCAGTCAGGACCCTTTTTTCGAAAACAACATGTAAGGTTTTATGTAAGGGTTGTGTTGTAATTTCCCACTTATTTTTGAATCTGACTATGCTGGGTTGATTCATAACTATGGTCGCCTGTACCTCGATGCCACACCAGGTCCCTATGATTATCCTTTTTTCTTCAGTGTGTCTACCCTCACTAGACTCTTTACTCTCAGCACATGTTCGGCAGAGTGGGAACATTAGCTTCCCATCGACTCTGTATGTTAGTACCGGAAAGTAAAGCCTCCTAGGAGGATAGATCTGACACTTAACTTATCTAAAGTATTGAGAAAGGGGTTTAAAGTCTCTATACCTGATGGAGGGGTGGCGTAAGGGGTATAACTTCATCTTGTTCACAAACGGATACATACTAGTGAAATCATAGTAGTGTATTTTTGCACCCTCACCCGCGGCCCGGTACAGCTGTATAGCGTTTGTATGACCTCCAAATAAGGCATCGTGGGGCTCAAGAGGCTCTGTTAAATCAAGACTCTTAATAAAAGAGCAGAGTTCTGCATCAGATGTTAGCATATCTAACCACTCATGCTCCCAAGGGGTCCTCATAGCGAAGCCACATTTTTCAACATATTGTGTCTTCATCAGAGTGCATCTGTGTAGGTGCTCAAACTTGGTACCCAACAGTCTGTTAAGCTCATGGGGCTTGTAACACTGAGGACAACCATGGTAAAAACAACCATTGTATTCAAAGGCAGTCGGAAAACCCTTAATTACAGTGTACCCATCCAGGTAATAAGGTCCCAGGCGGTATTCACCACCCTGTAAGGCGTTCTGAATATGTATGTCTTCCTTTGCAGAGACGCACATGAACCATTGGATAGAGGGGGAGAGACACGTTTCTGTTTACTGTTATAGAGGTCTAGCGGGACTAAAGTGATACTTTCATGTCTTAAAAACATGTGCTTGTAGATGGACATGCACATGGAAGCCAGAGTGATGTTTTGAAAATGGTCTCTGTATTCTATGGATTTAGTCATTTGAGGGGTGTTGGGTTTCAAAACCTTCACCTTCTTAGTCATCGCCAACACAACATCTCTGAAGAGGTTGCAGGCTTTTCGCAAGATCATTACATCCGCCTGACAATAAGCTTTCAATTCTGTTTGAAAATGAAACTCATTTTCACCGTTTTCATTGTACCACTTTAGAAAGCTCTCTTTCTCAGCAGGCATCATATACTCAACACCGTAGCTGTCGGGAGGCAGCATGGGCCCCAAATAATTCTGGTTCACCCAGGTGTTAAAAAAGTGTGGAAAATAACCTTTACATCCTGGAAAACCAAAGGCTTTTGGCAGCTTGCTCAATTTCATGGACAGAAAATTCAGGGTGTCTATGAACCTTATTTGGAAAGAGTCGTATGCTTTTAAGTTATGTGCCAGCATGGTATACCCTTTGAATTTTGTTTGAATGAATGTGTTGAGGAAGTCACCAATGCAAGAGCGCCCTTCAAACTCCCAGTTATCATCGGAAGTTAGATGGTGGGCGTAAATAAAGTTAGGTTGGTGCACCCCCGTCTCTTGTGTACACTCTAAATCAAACACAATATAGTCTTCGGTTTTGGTCTGTGGCCGACCTTTAACCATGTTGCAACGGTGTTCTGTTCCAGCCCTAAAAGAGGTATGACACCTTGGACATTTCATGCCTTTGCACTTGTGATCGGCTTCCACATACTGACCACACTCATCGCAATCTGATTTAGGGATACGCATAACATCACGGTTGTGTATGCTCAAACAGTCTTGCGAGCGACAAAACAGATTACAGTTGCAACACCTCACCTTCAGGGCTACGTCTACAATACAACCGTCTCTTTGGCACATCTTACTATGCATTTCACACTGGTGATTTGCCTGAGTGCTTTAGATGTGATCCCAATGGGTGCACACGTACTTGGCTCCTAGAAAACTTTTAAGGTTCAAAATACCATCAAAGTGATTTTCATGGTGGAGGACATATACGGTCTTGTTTTTCACATGTTGCTTGGTTATAAAGTACTTCCAAGAATCGTCGTGATAAAGAACTTTCACCTAATAGCAAAATAGTTCTCAAAAAGACCTATGTCCCCAAAGCCGACCAAGCGCTCTGGAGGTATTTCAAGCACTGCATGGGCTTCAGACGCTCTAGACATGATGATAGCATCGGGGGTGCAGCGATCCAGCAATAACCCCACAATGCTGGCCACCAGACAGACTTTGGACACTACGCTGTTAAAGTTGACCAACGTTGTTTCTTTCCAATGATTTTACTGTACAGTACGCTCTTTAAAGGACAAAAAACACCCCCCTCACGGCCTCGTACAATGAGGGCTATGACTCTGAAGGTACCATAGGCGACTAGTTCAGCCTTACTCTGTAAAAGCCTAGAGAGGTTTTCTAGAAATTCCAGAGTCAAGCACATCACAGAGTCACCATTTGGTTAACAAGGGAATGTCAAGGCCCTGTCCCTGGAAGCGTAGTTGGAAGAAATCATTCGGACCTACATCGTGTAACAATCTTTCTATAAGCGTTTGCACTGCCTGATGTATGGCTACGACACTATGATCAGAGGACCTTATATGGTGTAGGTTAACAAACCTAAATTTCTCATAATGCTCTGTAGAGTCAAATCTCTCTACGGTATGGCTGTAACTTCTAACGCTCTTTAAAAACACCGGCTCTGAATCCTCAGCTTGAGGAATAGTTCTTGTTCAGGAGCGCCCGGATGAATCATTTTGATGGTTCGGGCATAGCATGGGCTCTGGTGTGTTTTTAAGCTGCTGTGTAGCGCATATTCTGGCTTTCTTTATTTTACTTATTAAAAGCCTGCGCTGCTTAGCGCTATTATACCATTTTTGCTTGTTACTGGCCCATCCATTTTTAGGTAACCTCCCACAGCCTATTTGAACAGTTTGGCCTGTGTTTGTGAGCACCGTACTCATAGAGGCCTCTGCTACAGGCCCTACATATGGCCCTTCCATGTGTTCAGGTTGTTGGAGTATCGCAGCTTTACCCCCTGAACGCTACAAACTGCCTACCTTGGGGCTGTTCTCTCCTGAAATTATGTATTGTTGTCTATTAGGTATTGATTTATATATTTCGGTCATAGGGTGCGGTACTTTAAGACTTTGTTTGAGGGGCTCTAGGTACTTTTTGCTCTTGAGACAGCGTAAGAATCACAGGGATTTAGTCAGTCTAGTGTAGACCTTATTGTTATATTTTGACTTATGTGTAGGCTTATTAACAACTGTGGAATAATGTTTCTTTAGGGGATGTCGTGGGTCTAGTCATGCCTGTATAGCACTTATGTCTGTCGATGCTGCTTGACAAGCTTTTAGGACCATGTTTTTACACAGTTCAACCCTTTGAAGTATCTTCCTATGTGCGTCCGATATGATCATGTCCCCGCTTACCGCCTTCCCCAGTTTTAAGGTCCTATAGCTCACCTGACGTTTTAGCTTTCTAACCGTCAGCTGTATATCTTTGATGTGAGCCCCTAGTACAAGCTTTCGGATCTAGAGAATCATATTGGGGTGCATTAGGGCAGGGGTGTTTATTACCCTGAAGCATCAGTGAATCCGTACTCAGGCTACGCTCATCAACCCCATTCTACACTGCGGGGCAGGGTGGGATCAATGAAAGAGGGTCCCAATGTGAACAGCCTGGGGCTCCTGAGGATGGTTCCCCACTATACAGGACTTCCAAACTTTGATTTTGGTAGCCGCTTCATCCAGTACTACTATCAGGGTATGTCAAGGCTTGTGTTGGGAGGTTTACACCGGACGTGGGACTGGCTGGGTCCTACGCTCCTGGCGGTGTGATGGAGGACATAGGGTATGGGGAGTTTAAATGTTGGTCAAAATAATCAAGGGCCTCAGCAGTGTAGGAATCGTCAGGCTGGGGGTCAGGTGTATGTCTAACCTGTGTCTTCAACCCCCCTTTGTCCATATTAGAAGGACTATTGTGCACAGCTTCTGCGGGTGTATCGATACTTTCCACTAGCCCTGCCAGGGTCTTGAGAAACCCTATACATTCAGTATAAGGAGCCCCTAAGGGTTGATAATTTTCAATCGGGGTGTCCCTAAGCCTGTTAGGACTGATTATAGTTGGTTTTGGGGTTGACCCTACGATGAGCTCGCCTACATAGGCCATAACATTCTTTGAACTTCTAGAGTTCTTCTGAGTACGGGGCATCTGTCGCGATTTAACAGTCTTGTTTAAGGCTCCGGCTATTGGATTTAATTGTAACTCTCTGATCACCTGCTTCTTCTTAAGGTGTTTTTTTGAGAGGCGATTCACTTTTGGGTTCTGGAACTGTTTCAGATCCTCTACATTAGATGTCGTGGCCACTGAACATTTAGAGGCTTGTGGGGTAATGGGGCCATTCTGCGGTGTAAATGTTTTTTTTAAAGAGAGGTCTAAAATGGCTGTTTGCGTGTCTGGGACCTCCTGTTTCTTGTTACGACATTTTAATGATAACCGGTTCACTTTTGGGTTTTGGGTCTGTTGCATATATACTGTACCGCTTTTACACAAACCCTGCCATGTCATTTCTGGGACTGCAAGCATGCATCCTTTAGGGTCTCCAAATTCTTGCAGAAACGGCATTCCTGTAGGAGTGTTCAACGCTTTGGATGTTGGCTTGCCTTGAAATGTCAATGCAGTGTTGGGCCTCAGGGGGATATGTACATAATCAGAGCATAGTTTATCCTGGCGCACACGCCTACTCACACCTTTTGCTGTAGGAGGGATGTTCTGCAGGGTCTTTGTGATGTCGCTTAAAGGGGCCGTCGTCCTCTTGGCCTTACACGGTTCTTCTCCAGAGAACATTTGAGGCGTTTCTAGGATGCAAACATAAATATATATATTTTTTTTTGAATATATATATATATATATATATTCAAAAAAATAAGGATCCTGTACAAAATTCTTACATTACCCACAGACACTCACACGGACCCCATAACTTCTGCACAACCCTTTATACAACCTTACTATATGCTGTAGGCCCTTTCTGTTTGAGACAATAAAACCTCAAATTTCTTTTGACAACTTTTGTAAAAACACACCTATTATTGTCTTTACACAGCTAATTTCTTTGAAGACAGTCCTTTTTTAGACGCCGAAGACTTCCTTTTCAGTAACCCTTTTTTTGCTTGCGGTTCTGCTTCATGCCGCAGACTACCGTCCTTGCACGCCTCCACAAGACCTGTAAAGAAAAAAGCCAAATAAACAAAGTCACATTTGCAGCATTAAATGTACCCTTAGCAGCCCTTCTGAGGAGCCATCCTACAGTTCACCTATGGGTTTTTGGACTATCACATCCTAAGGCTTATACACCATTTAGGGTTCTTTTTATTTACCTGTAAGAGCAGGATTATGTTGTACGCTGAGCGGAGTGTCTTGAACATACAGGATCTGTTGTAGAGCATCTACCTACAACTGTACTTCGGCGTCATAACCTTTAAAAACACCCATACATGAGAATACAATTAGAAAAACGTCAGTGCTGCGACACCCTGGTTAACAAAGAGGCTCAGAACTATAGAACTCTAAATACCCATACCTTTGTAAAAAGCGAGCATTTCTTCATCACTTATATTTATTTCAGGGAGATGCTGTGAGGGTAGAGCAGACAGGGCTGTTTTAAAAATAACTCTAATAAAACACTGAATTACATTTGTTACACATACCTCAGAAAACGCTAATACATAATGCATAAAGCTCTGTCTACAGGAACATTCACCGTTTGCAAATAGTTGTGACTCTGGTAATACAAAAGAGACATTTCACCAAACACTATCTTTCAGATGTATTTAAGTAGTTAAATAATGACCCTCATACCAGCGCAGGGTGTCAGGGCATTTTGCAACATGTGTATATTACATAGAGACAATCAATAATACATGTTTAAAGCCGTGTATAGGCAATATTACATAATCCTGAGGTCTACAAGCTGTAGGAACCAGCTGTCGCCCCTACTGGTAAACAGTACACTTAAAGTCTGAGAAGCATAAACTCAAAATTGAAAATGGAACCACATAGTTGCGGGTGCTTTTTTAATAAGCCCTGATTTTTACCCCCTGGCCCCTTGTGCAACATTAATCTACACTCATATCTATACTATGCAGGGTGTAAGATGTTATTTGCCAGCATTTAATAATTCAGCATTCTATATTGGGATTTTAATTTATAAACTGTTGGTAACAAAACAAGGCCCTCTCTTATGAAAAACAGTAACTCATGGACCTATTTACATTATATGCACTTTGTGGTGTGCACAGAACACAATCTATGTAGCAGGCATATTAATCCTATGTGCAATTTTATGATCATCTAAAACCTACACTAGCCAAAATGCCTATCTCTCTCCAGGGAAGAACATTATTCACAGGTGTTATGTATGCACTTTTATGATCAATTAAAACCTACACTCGACAAAATGCCTAACTCACCCCTCGAAGAACATTATTCACAGGGGTTATGTTAACATTTATTTATTTTACTTTTATTTATTTATTTCTTCTTTCTTTCTTTTTTCATTTGATGGGTCTGGAAATTGCTGTTGACAAGGTACATTGTACCATCTGCTTTAAAAATAAATAAAGGAAAAAATGAAAAATCTTAATTCTGCAGCAATACCAAAGTTCACTATCTTTGATGTAACTTCAATTCGCCTCTGTATACTTATTTCATAGTCTCATCATTTCATCACTGCAGCATTTTTGATATTCTATACAACAACACAATGGTTGTTGCTTATTTATCTTATGCAGCTAGCAGCCCTTGTGTTGGCTGTTGATCATTGCAGCAGAGACGCTGCTAAAGACGGTTCCTGGTGGCTGCAAATATACTTTTAGGACTTATACCCTGTGGGGAAACAGAAAAAGCAGCACGTTGCAGAGATGCGCCTCCCTGCAGCATGGCGCATGTTTTGTTTTCCCATAGCGTATAAGCCTTAAAAGTATATTTTCAGACCCAGGGACCATCTTTAGCAGCATCACTGGGGTTGTAATGCAGGCCGCATGCAGCCGTAGAGGAATCCCAGCTGGGAGTTCCCCACAGCATTGCAGTGCCCCGCTGATGTTACGAAGGGAGGCCTTCCTCAGCCGATGGGAGGAAGGTCCCGTCCCCCACCATGATGTCATCAATGGGGGACACCGCAGACATCACGGGTGGGCAGGACCTTCCTCCCATCGGATGAGGAAGCTTACCACCGCCGCCATTGTCTGCCCTTGGGACTCTGCTGCTCCGGCCAACCCCCAGAGCACAGCCCGTTCCTCAGCGTGCTCTGGGGATTGGAATCGCCCACCTTAGCCTGCGGTCCCACGGGTAGGGGTCACACGCACTCTGCAGCCCCCAGAGCACCGCCCGGTACACAGCGTGCTCTGTGGGCTTTTATTCTATAAAATCCTGGGCCCTCGAACCCCACACCGCACCCCAGCCGCACAAGCCCCCCAGAGCACCGCCGTATCACACCGTGCTCTGGGGGGGTCGTTATTTTAAATTCAAGGGGCATTGAGCCCGACACCAGACCCTGGCCGCACAAGCCCCCAGAGCACCACCCGGGTCACAGTGTGCTCTGGGGGTCATTATTTTATATTCAACGGGCCTCAAGCCCCACACCGCACGCCGGCCACACAAGCCCCCAGAGCACCACCCGGATCACAGCCTGCTCTGGGGGTCATTATTTTACACTCCAGGGGCCTTGAGCCCCACACCATCCCGTGCAGCATAAATCCCCAGAGCACTGACCGGACCTCAGCATGCTTGGGGTTTTTACTTTAAAAAATCCTTGGGGACTTGCGCCCCACACATGACCTGGCCTCACCAGCCCCAGAGCTACACCATGACCAATGCCTACTCTGGGGCCTAATTTAAAATCCTAGGGGAGTCGAGCCCCATACCAGCCCGTACAGCACAAACCCCCAGAGCCCCACCAGGACCTCAGAGGGCTCTCGGGCTAAAACAGGAGCTTTAGGCCCTGGGCCCCACCGCTGCCCTTTCACCACTCACGTCACAACCCAGAGCCCCAGCAACATGGATGTGGCCTGTGGGGGTCGAAAACCCCTGCTTTGTACCTTTGCCCACATCGTAACCCTCCTACCTACCATAACAGGCCCCAAACCACCTTTGTGACAGTTTTGGGCCTCAAACATAAGACCATGGACAGCAGTACCGGAGACACCACCTGCGCCAGAGCCAATTCACTACCACCAGAGCCAGACCTCGAGAACCATGCAACACCCAGCACCCCAGCCTTGAGACCCCTCACACAGGACCCAGGTGGGTGAGTAAATATTTCTATTTGTAAGTTGTTTAGCATGTTTGCAGACTCTGGACCCCTTTAAAATGTTTCTAGGCGCTGATAAAATCTTAAGGGTGCAGCCCTGTGCATACTCAAAAGCTGTATTGTCATTTACCTTAAATACACGACCACCTTGCGCTAAACATTATTTAAAATGTTAAGACTGTGAACCAGGGCCACCCACAAAACTATTCACATTAAATGCAAACCCCTAATGTTTCAAACCTATGTCACCTCAAACCACGAGCATTATTCCTATTAATTATATTCCCCCATTGCATTAAGCGACATTTAAAACCTTGACGCTCCAACAATATACACCCCAAGGTATCTAACATTGTTCACATTAAAAACAACAACACTAGGCATTAAACATTCTTTAAAGCGTTAAGGGTGCAAACCTTTGCCACCCTATACCAACCTCATTATTCACATTAAATGCATTTCCCACCAATGGCTTTAAATATATTTAAAAACATTAAATGGTCTTTAAATACACCCTTAAGACCATAATAATGTACCATCTTAATTATTTACCTGCAGCAAAGCTAAGCCTGCAGCACCATTCTGCGCCTTGTTATTCTGAGCCATTCTTTTTCTCCTTAGGGTCCTCAAACATAAAAATAGCTGATTTGCGTCTGTTTCTGGAACTGCTTGTGTAAAGAGTTGGGCTTGGGGTGGCCTTTTTATACATGGGTCAGGAGGGCATTTGCTAATTATGTATAGGCCATACTCTGGTGAGGTGTGGGCAGAAAAATAGGTGTTGAGGGTTTGGTTTAACTTAGCCTCACCTGCTGGCTCTTGTTAAAGCACAAAAAAAACGAGTTTGAAAGGTCATTATTTGAAGTGTGCATTGACAGGCCGGGCAGCATAGATAATAGGAGTGGTGGTAGCAACTCCTATAGAAAAGGTGTATCTGCACGAAACCCCCTTGGAGTGCTGGCTGTACTTATCTGACTGTTACAAGGGTTTCCTGCGTCAAGGAAACTCGGCCTTACAGTTTTTTAGAGGCACTGCTCTAATATGGGATACACCTGCTTTGCTTCATACTAGTCATATGTTGCATGTAATAGCCTAGGGCATACTGGACACTTATCTGACCTTTACACAGGTTTCCTGCGTCAAACCCTCTATGACTGCCAGTTGTTACATGTCTTGCTCTAAACTGGGATACACCCTTCTTGCTCCATTCTGGTCATTTGGTGCATGAAACTCCCCTTGGGTTTGCTGGTCACACTTATCTGCCCTTTACACAAGTTTCCCTCCTCAATACCTCTATGACTGACAGTTTTTTTAGAGCCCATGGTCAAAGGAGGGACACACCCGAGCTGTTCCACGCTGTCCAGGGGCTGCATGAAGATTTCCTTTTTTCTTTTTTAAAACCAACATTCCACCAATCCTGTGTGTCATGCAGCCACGAGTCTGAGGGATGGGGACTTGGGCTGTCTGCTTATTCTAAACTCCTCTTGCTGAGAGTGAGACCCCTGTTCTGTCACATCTCTGCAGACCTGTTTTTAACATGCCCATGCAGGCACTCTTAGACTCAGACACTTTTGTGCCATCACAGTTAGGGCCACAATTTTGCAGAACCCTAAACACATGGTGCTAGGAACCTAACACTGATCTCTAAATGTGCACACTTGCTCTTACAGCACACATGACACATCCCACAGAATCCTCATTTAAAGGGAGGACTCACACACACCAATCTACGTCATTTTTATGTCATTGTGTGTCATTTCCAGGGCCTGGGACCTGTCACTTTTAAAGTGATGAGTAAAGGTATCCCTTAATACTACTGGGGTGGATGGTTATCCAACACAGGTTATAATGTTACTGTTCTTGTTAGGTCCAGTAAAGGTTTCAGTAATTTAAACCTGAGTTCAACCCCTGAAATCTATGGCAGACAAGCTTCACTTAAGAAATTGTGCAAAGCATTCACCTACATATGCCTTGATAAAATACTATGTGAACCTTTAGTCTATAGCTTGTGTCTGCTTTAAGTTTGTGAGAAGTTAAGGTGTGAATGTTGAGTTTGACTGAAAAAGAAGGAAATCCTTTAAAAAGAAGGAAATCCTTTAATGAGTCACGTGGTGTGAAGAATAAGACAAATAACATCAGATATCCAGCCGGGACCTGCCCTACCCAGTATTGCGTCATGTTCAGGGCATAGGTTGAAGAAAATAATATTTTGTTGTGTCTTCTTCCTCTTTTCTGGTCTATACCAGAAACGAGGAAGATGACACAACGGATAGGGGAGACACAGAGGAAAAAGTTAGTATGTGTCTTTGTGTGTGAGTAATAAAGAAACAGTAGAAAGAGAGCTGGATAGAAGAGGCGATATGTGTTGCAGAGATAGAGACAGACAGGTGTGAGGTAAAGAGACAAGAGAGAAGTTTGACAGGCAAAAAGAGACAGCTGACAGACTGATGAAAAAAGACAAAGATGTGACAGGCATAAAAATGAGAAAGTCTCAATAAAGAAATAGAAGTGAGTCAAGTGTGAGAAAGGGGTGAAAAAGAGGCAGCCAAGAAAAGACACAGCAGAGAAGAGTGACAGGTGAAAAAGAGGCATCTAAGAAATAGGTGAGAGAGACAGAGAGTAGGAGACAGGTGTAAGAAAGGAGATAAAGAAAGCATGGTGTGAAAGCTCAGATAGAAACAGAAAGAAAGAGGGTGTACAGGTGAGAGAGAGAAAGGGGGTAATAAAGAGACAGATGGGAAAGAACAACTGAGAGGTGAGGGAATGTACATGTGAGAAATAACTTACAAAGAGACTGCTGAGAGAGGCTAGCGGATACAATCTAGAGAGAAGAGATATAGAGGTAAGAGGCAGCTGAGAGAGAGGTGGGTGAAGAGAAAGGCAAAAGGTAGGGGTTATAGAAAGAGAGGTAAGAAAAAAGATGAGTGAGAGAGTGAGAAAGAGGTCTTAGACAGACGAGAAGTAATAAGGAGTTAGGTGAGAGACATAGGCAAAAGGAGATAGCTGGGAGAGAGGGTGAGATGGGGGAGACAGCTGGGAAAGACTTTGGGGCTGATTACGATGGCGGGCGGAGGCACATCTGCCGTGCTGGCGGTGGCGGAAAATGCCCTTTTCCGCACTCCATCGGCGGTCTTTGCGTCCGCCATATTATGATGGGCGTAGATAGCCCATTTCCCGTCCGCTGCGGTGTTCCGGGTTCCGCCGAAAATCTTCGTCCGCACCGGTAGCGGACGGAGCCAAAAGAGAGGTACCGCCGTGCGGAATGTGGTCACGACCGCCGGTCAAATCACGATGCCTCAAACAGCCCACCACACCACTGCGGAGAATCTGGCCATTCGAGGATGGCGGTGGCAATACTGCGGATAGCTCCATGTGTTCCAACCCGCTGGGGAAATGGCGGTCTTTGGCCTTTCCGCAGCAAATCCAACTGCCGCGGACGGATTTTCAGCTTTTTCGCCGCTGAATCCTGGAATCCGACCGCTGCGGTAAGGAGTTTCTGGCGGTGCATCCTAATCTGGCCGGCGGTTATGCCACGGTACCTGCGGGCGGAAATTTCCCTCTAGCACAGCGGTCGGAAGGCTTTTCCGCCCGCCATCGTAATCAGCCCCTTTGTTCAGAGAGAAAGTAGGAGATAGTTTAAGGGGAGAAAGAGAATCTGATGCGAGAACTTGCAGAGAGGGAGGCAGGTGAGAGAGTGAGGGTTGATAAAGATACAGCAGCTTAGATAAAAATAGTGTATTGAGGTAGGGAGGATTGATAGGTGAGATGTAGATAACAGAAATAGCTGCAAGAGAGGGGAGGCAAGTGAGAGCAGTGACAAAAATGGAACACGTTTAGAGCTGATAGGGGAAGACATATAAGTGAATTGATAAAGAAGCACAGAGATGAGAAATACTTAGCTGGAGAGGAGGGTGAGACTGATGAGAGGAAGATGATAAAGACACAGTGACTGGGGAGAAGGAAAAATTAGAGACAAAGGTGAGCCAAAGGAAAGGATTGGTGATAGAAAGATGACAAAGGCAGCTGAAACAGAGACAGCGAATGTGAAAGACAGGGTTGATAATAAGAGATGGTAGAAAGAGACAACTAAGAGAAATTAGTTCAGATGGGAGATAGAGGAGTGATATACATACAGGCAAATGTGTGACAGACAGGTAAGAAGGAGATGGCTGAGGAAGGGAGACAGGTGGAAAACCTGTGAGAAAGGGTTGATAAAGAGATAGAGAAGTAAGAAAAAGGTAACTGAGCTAGAGGGGATACAGATGAGATAGAGAGGTAGTAAAGGCACAGCAATAACTAAGAAGGAGTCAGCTGAAGGAATGAGTTGTGATCAAAAAGAAAAATATAGTTGCATTTGAGAAAGAGCCCATTGTCATGGATGAGAAAGATGAGGAATAGAGAAAAGTGATAAAGAGTCAGCTGAGCAAGAAAGATGTAGAGAGGGAGGTAGGTGACAATGTAACAGGTCTTATTGAGAAGGGGGAGAAGAAAGATGACCAGTTAGACAGGACAGACAGGAATAAGAGAAAAATGTCAGGAGAGAGTGAGGGGGCAGAACAGCAAAGTGAGATGAGAAAAACAAAAAGGAAGAATAAAAACACGAGAATGTGCTGGATAGGTTAGGAGTTAGAGACACACAAGATGGTTCACAAGGGAGAAAGATTTGAGAAATGAGGTGAGAGAAAGAAAACGAGAGCCACAGAACTTGGCAAAAGTCTGGCACACTAGTACAGTTGTACCTTCCTCTATTATGAGATGATGGGCATACATTCTGCACAACTCCATGAAACCAAAGGGAGGGTTCCAGCATAGTATATGCCAATGTGCACCTTTTTTAGGCATGTCCAGTGCTACCATAACCATCAACTAGATTCCCAAAAAATACTCTATCAGCATACATGCCAACATTTCCAAACAGGAAAGAGGTAGATAGGGAAAAAAATCGGGGGAATTTATTTTCTCCATTGACTAACTATGAAACAGAGGTAATTTTAGGCAGGAGACAGCTAAAATAAAGCCTTCTTTTGCTTTAAAAATAGGGAGTCTTCCACCTAAATCGGATCTGCTGGCATGTATGAATCAGGCACTGGTGTGAACTGAGAGCCTGCATCTGCACTGGAAAGAGTGCAGCAGTGAAAGATGGAACAGTGGTTTCAAACTGCAGCTCCATGTTTCACTCCTAGTGGCCTGGCCTGCTTTGGATGGTGCCCCTGGAACTCCCAGTGACTTTCCATATCCCCTAGGGAGTGCACAAGTTATATGATACTTCCTACTTGGTACAATTTGGTGCAAGCTAAAGGGCCAAGGTTTTCTCTCATTTGAATGGGGCATGCCACCAATGAAATGAGAGATTGCCCTCTTGACATTGGACAAGAGTGGAATGTGCAACTAAGCTATGGGCAGTAAACAAGGAACTCTTCATGCATCTGCATTCCCTTCTATCTAAAATAAGTGTCTGGCTGAGCGGAATGTGTTACAAGATTGAGGGGTGAATATTTTGTGATAAAACAATTGAACATCCTTTGACAGTTTGACAAAATATGTTGTTTGGGTAGTAAAATTTTCTTAAAGTTTAAAAAGAAATGTAATACAATAAAATGGTCTAGGTTTGGATGTTGCAGGTGGGTATGCAGGCCTTGTTTCTGCATATCTGTATGGGAGAAGGCCTCAGTTTGAAACTGAAATTCGTTTTTTGCCAGGGCCTCCTTGCATTCAGAGATTGGCCAGGCCCCTTGTGGGAGCATCACTGAATGGATGCCTGTTCACTGATACATACACAGTGGTTCCCACCGAGTATGCTAACTGCACTCATTTTTGGGAAATTAATATTACATTCTTTGTGTTTTGTCCCCTAGTGGCCATCTTACCTGGGGATTGTTCAAGGGTTTAATGGATCATTTGCAGCCATGTTTAAACTTACGTAAATTGCAAGTACCTCTGATATAGATCCAATAAGTCTGAGCCAAGTGTTAGTCATGTGGTTGTGTTTCAAAATCTGTTTAACTTTGCATCTGATCTTCTGTTGTAGCTGTGGAGGCTTAGCTTGGTAGAATCCTAGTTGAAGTATAGATAGTAAATAAAATAGAGATTTATCTGCTTTTGAAACTGTTGTTTCTTTTTAGCAGCCTTGCACTTATTGTTTGATTTGTAACTGTAGTGAAGTCACTTCTAATTATGTCATCAGAGTAAACTGTCATGTAACATCACTTCCTAGGATGACAGTGGGTAATGCTTCATATGATGTCACTTACTGTTATGTAATTGGGGGACAAACGGCAAGTGATGTCACTTCCGCTACCCCTGGGATTTTTGTGAATCGACATCCATGGAGACCACCAATGAGATGGACACAAAACATTCATCTGAGATATTTTCTGGCTCCCATCTGAACCACCATAGTTGGAATCACACTACGACAGCCTTACTAAAGATACAGAAGACTAACCTAATGCCACCTCTGATACAAACTGCTCTGATCTTATAATAGGTTGATGACACATGATGGCAGGGTTGGTTGCCTGTCAAGCTGTCTGCTTGCAAAAGGAATGCTAACCAAGGCCCACAGGTACATTATGCCATAATGGGTGCAGTAGCAGGAATGAGTTTGTGTGGTTCCTACACCCCAGTCCTTACCTTCATTAATCAGTGGCAGAGACTTTGTTGGCTGTCATATTTGCTAAGTTTGGGTGGGTGGCATTGCCCCACTGCCCTGGCCAGGGTTATAATTGGGGTGTTTCAGTTGGATTAGTTATGGGCCCATTTTTCAAGTTATGAGCAGCCTATGGGGCTTGTATATGTATCGTCATAGTACACACATGTGGAGTGAAGAATAGTAAATCTATATTTAAATATACATACTTATCGTCACAATAATTTTGCATTCAATATTATCTACATAATATTTTTGTAGCACATATTTTTGTAGCTCATATACTGGTACCATATCAATAGAGGAGAACACGCCTAAAAGTTCAAAAACTCATGGAATATTGGAACAGTTGCACAGTACTTACAAGGAATGCGAGGGGCATGAACAATGCTACTAAGTGATTTAAAGTTTACTCATTTTAGATGACCACATTACAGGTGACATGTATGACATTAGTAAAGGTGCTACATAAAATAAATTTGAGCAGCCAGTTGTTTCACATCAAATATCAGCTAATGCCAAAGGAACTTTGATGTGTGTGAGGTGTAGACACACATAGACCTGGGGCGGTATTACAGAAAGTGCCAGGGGGGCTCAACAGACATCTGTGCCTGTTTGTGCGCCCTCAGGGCACTTTAGTAGTACAGATGGGGCTTCAGATGCTTGTGCGCCAGTGCTATCTCAAAAGGGCATTCTTTGTGCCCGTGCCTTACTATGGACAGCAGCCGTCTGGACGGGGGGGAAAGGAGGTCCCATGGACATCCCCTTGCAGGTGGGAGTAGTCACTCTCTGCACCCACCTGCAGGGTTTCGCTAATCTCTTCTCAAAGTGACGGCAGGTTGCCACCTGCACAATAAAACTCAGAGCGGCTTTGAAGCAGCTGCTCCGTATTTCATTTGCATGTGCTGCCCCCCGAGCAACACGAGTTCGTGGCTGCCCTGAGCGCAGCGCATTCTCTGTAATAGGGTACACTTTCCCTATTTGCGCACTGCGCACCTATTTAAAGGTGCTGCATGGTGCAAACAGGTAAAGTGCCCCCTTTGTGTAATAACTAAGGGCCCAAGAGCGATGATCATATGTAATGGTTGAAGAGAGGCTGAATTGGGTAAATTTGCTATTAACAAGCACATATTATGCACCCAATATTGACCAACTTAAATTTTTCGATTCTCTCTTAGCTCAAAAGGCACAATATGCACACTTATCCCTTTTGTTGGTGAAAGACTACAATGACGTGAACAATGTACCCTGGTACAGGTCCCATCCTCCACAATTTTTCTCACCTATAAAGTGTTTAGATAAAGTAGAGGTGGACGGAGTGCAGTATTGGTAACTGGGTGACACATGATGGATGCAAAACCTACATGAGAGGGAAAATTCTTATTTTCCCTAGTTTATGATTTACATGTCAGGTTAAAAAGGGCTTATTGATCCAAAGGCTTGCACACATCAGTCACCCAAGCTGCATAGCACTGTAGGACTTTTTGTAGGGATGGCCCATAGTCCATTGCTATTGCAATTCCACTGGGGTGGTTGCAGGTCCGCAATATCATCATAAAAGATCCAGGCCACTGCACAGGAGAACCCAGCATTCAGATATCCAATTAAAGATGAAATTGGGCACTTTTTTGCTTTTATAGAAAGAATGACAGGAAAGCATTTGACACCTTGGTGGAAAGGGAAAGATGAAATGTAGTTGAGGGACATCTTCTGCATGGTGTACCCAAAGGATTTTGCCATTGTTTTTGCTGGCTCCTGAACTTCTCTGTGTTTGCTGGCTACTGAAACTGTCTGTTTTTGCTGACTACTAAACCAGCTAACCAGTAGTAATATGCCTCTGTTCTTAAACGTGGGTCAATTGGCCTAAATAGCATATTTAACTTATCTATTAGTGCCTAACATATTTGGCACAACCTGCATCCAGGTTCTGCAAGTTAAATGCAACTGAAATGAAAAATAGTTTCTATAGTGCTTGTTCACCTAAAGGGATCTTGGCGCTGCACAGCCTTGCCTGATGAAAGCCAAATATATAAATCTCTTACTGTGGAAAGAGCCCGTTTTTTTTCAAGCCTCCTAAATTGTGAGTCATTCCCCAACCCTGGATGCCCTATGGTAGAGAATTCCAGATCTTGGTTGACAGCAGGGAGCAGGAGCAGCCACTCCTTCTGCAGTGTTTTATTCTGGGGACAGACACATCCCTACTCCCTGCTTATGCCGGTCCAATTCCATGTAGGGCCTGATACACTATGCAAAGGGCCTTATGCATGAAGCACTTATGGACAGGCAGCCAGTGCAAACCTTTCAGCTCTTCGGAAATAGTAATTCCCAGAATGAGTCTTACTGCCACATTATGAGCCCCTTGCCGTCTCACACCATATGCCTTATTAACTCCCAAATAATGGAAGTTACAGTAGCCCAAGCACAAGTATATTAGAGTTTATATCAGAAACAATTGGTGGATATGCTACTTTGACCTGCACATCAACAATAGTTCATTAGTAGTGAATGTCACAATAAATCAATCTCCTTTCATTTTGTGTTGGGTGCTCACATGGTGCCAAATACTCACCCACCTTGAGTATTGCACTTTTAGATCTACAAACGTAGTCCAAATCCAATTTACTCTCATAAACACCAAAGCACACCAAAGAAAAGTAATTGTAGGGTTCCTTGATCAATTCAACATTGTCTGAAAAAAGTCCAGATTATTTAGTCCAATCTCATATGTGCTATCTGAACACACAGTCCACAAAAGAATAGTTCACATCTGAAGAAAGTGTTCCGTAATCACTTTTTATTCCATACACAAACGGCAGCTGACGCGCGTTTCGCCCAGCAGGGCTTCCTCAAGGCTTATTTCTACTTTATATGTGTATAAAGTCAGTCAGTAGCTTTCTTAGAATATCGTTTGTCTCTAAAATCTTCCCTTTTAGTCTAATAGATCATAGTCTTAGTAATGTCTTTAAAAATCGGCAGGATGCGCTCAGGGAGCGCGAACCCTGCCGAAAAAAAAAAATTTGAAGCGCGGTCTCCCGCGCTTCAATGTTAATTGGCCCCCGGGTGGGCCAAGTCCCGGGGGCATGCTGGGGGGGTTAATTTTATGTGTGGGGGCCTCTAGGGCCCCCAAGCCCGGGGACCACCACCCCCGGGGCTTTATGTAGAATGGTGCGGGAGGGCTCTGAGCCCTCCCGCAGCCCCGAGGACCACCACCTCCCGGGGCTTCTTTTTTTAATTAAAAACCTGTGTGGGGGCTCCAGCCCCCACACGCCCCGGGGACCACCACCTCCCGGGGCACTAAGAAAAATTACAATGGGGGTCCGTTTTGGACCCCCAATCCCCGGGGACCACCACCTCCCGGGGCTTTCAAAATGTAGGGAGGGGGCCGCGCGGCCCCTCCTGGAGCCCTTGATGGCCCTGGGGACCGCCACCCCCAGGGCCGGCTCCTGCAGTGTCCCGGGGTGCCTACCCCGGGACACTGCTGTTTGCAATGACAGGACGGGAGCCTCGCGGCTCCCGTCCTGTCATTGCAAACTGCTTTGGATATTGGAAGAGAGAGCAGGAAACCTGCTCTCTCTTCCAATATCCAAAGCAGATTGCTTTCCACATGGGGAGCAGCATGTTAGCTGCTCCCCATGTGTAAAGCAATGCCGGCTCCCGTAGGACACGGGGAGCCTGCGGGACTGTGGGGGATTGGGGACCCCCACAGTCCCCAACGAGAGGCCAGGCCCCGGGGGATGGGGTCCCCGGGGCCATAAGTGGCCACGGAGGGGGCCACGCAGCCCCCTCCCCAAAGTAAAAAAAAGAAAATAATTTTAAAAAAAGTGCAAGGCCGGGCCCGGGGGATGGGGTCCCCGGGGCCTTAAATGGCCTGAGGAGGGGGGCCACGCAGGCCCCATCCAAATAAAAAAAAAAACAGGCCATGCCCCGGGGGATGGGGTCCCCGGGGACAATACAGGCCCAGGGAAGGGGGGCCACGCGGCCCCCTTGCCGTTTTTTTTTTTTAATTTTAATTTTAAAAAAAGGGGTAAGGCCCTGGGGGATGGGGTCCCCAGGGCCTAAAAATAGGAAAAAGGAAGGGGGCCACACAGCCCCCCTTCAGGGAAAAAAAAAAAAAAAACGATCGGGCCCGCAGGCCCGCCCCCTTCCTTCACCACTCTGCAAACGCGCCCCTGGCGCGTTTGCAGAGGAGGAACGAATTCCCCTTGAATACTGGGGGTCCCTGGGGCCAACTAGCCCACCAGGAACCTCCAGTATGCGCCAGGGGCTGCCTTGCAGAGAGGTGTACAGAGGCCACGCCCCTTTTTACACCTCTCTGCAACGCAGCTCTATGGCGCTTTTTGGAGGTTCCTGGTGGGCTAGTTGGCCCGTAGGGACCCTCATGATTCAAGGGGACTTAATCCCCCAACTTAAAACGCACCACGGGGCGCGTTTGCACAGATGTCACCTCAGGCCCCGCCCCCTCCCTTCACCATTGTGCAAATATTCCTCTAAAATCAGCCGAAATCCGAATTCCGATTTACTCACCTGTTATCAGGAGAGACCTCAGTGCTGCATCTTTCAGCCCAGTACTGATCCTCAAAAGTAATTTTAACCGTACTTACCGGTAACTTGAATTTCCTTCATGGGCTAACATTGACTGGTTTCACTTGGAAATTCTTCTAAGTGTGGAGTTTTGGAACTTTAAAATATTCCTCTAAAATCAGCCGAAATACGAATTCCGATTTACTCACCTGTTATCAGGAGAGACCTCAGTGCTGCATCTTTCAGCCCAGTACTGATCCTCAAAAGTAATTTTAACTGTACTTACCGGTAACTTGAATTTCCTTCATAGGCTAACATTGACTGGTTTCACTTGTAAATTCTTCTAAGTGTGGAGTTTTGGAACTTTAAAATATTCCTCTAAAATCAGCCGAAATACGAATTCCGATTTACTTACCTGTTATCAGGAGAGACCTCAGTGCTGCTCCTCAAAAGTAATTTTAACCGTACTTACCAGTAACTTGAATTTCCTTCCATAGGATATCATTGCCTGCTTTTTGCTGAAAAAGTTTCTAAGTGTTGATTTTTGAAACATACAAATATTCCTCTAAAATCAGCCGAAATCCGAATTCTGATTTACTCACCTGTTATCAGGAGAGACCTCAGTGCTGCATCTTTCAGCCCAGTACTGGTCCTGAAAAGTAATTTTAACCGTACTTACCGGTAACTTGAATTTCCTTCATAGGCTAACATTGACTGGTTTCACTTGGAAATTCTTCTAAGTGTGGAGTTTTGGAACTTTAAAATATTCCTCTAAAATCAGCCGAAATACGAATTCCGATTTACTCACCTGTTATCAGGAGAGACCTCAGTGCTGCATCTTTCAGCCCAGTACTGATCCTCAAAAGTAATTTTAACCGTACTTACCGGTAACTTGAATTTCCTTCATAGGCTAACATTGACTGGTTTCACTTGGAAATTCTTCTAAGTGTGGAGTTTTGGAACTTTAAAATATTCCTCTAAAATCAGCCGAAATACGAATTCCGATTTACTCACCTGTTATCAAGAGAGACCTCAGTGCTGCATCTTTCAGCCCAGTACTGATCCTGAAATGTAATTTTAACCGTACTTACCAGTAACTTGAATTTCCTTCCATAGGCTAACATTGACTGGTTTCACTTGGAAATTCTTCTAAGTGTGGAGTTTTGGAACTTTAAAATATTCCTCTAAAATCAGCCGAAATACGAATTCCGATTTACTCACCTGTTATCAGGAGAGACCTCAGTGCTGCATCTTTCAGCCCAGTACTGGTCCTGAAAAGTAATTTTAACCGTACTTACCGGTAACTTGAATTTTCTTCATAGGCTAACATTGACTGGTTTCACTTGGAAATTCTTCTAAGTGTGGAGTTTTGGAACTTTAAAATATTCCTCTAAAATCAGCCGAAATACGAATTCCGATTTACTCACCTGTTATCAGGAGAGACCTCAGTGCTGCATCTTTCAGCCCAGTACTGATCCTCAAAAGTAATTTTAACCGTACTTACCGGTAACTTGAATTTCCTTCATAGGCTAACATTGACTGGTTTCACTTGTAAATTCTTCTAAGTGTGGAGTTTTGGAACTTTAAAATATTCCTCTAAAATCAGCCGAAATACGAATTCCGATTTACTTACCTGTTATCAGGAGAGACCTCAGTGCTGCTCCTCAAAAGTAATTTTAACCGTACTTACCAGTAACTTGAATTTCCTTCCATAGGATATCATTGCCTGCTTTTTGCTGAAAAAGTTTCTAAGTGTTGATTTTTGAAACATACAAATATTCCTCTAAAATCAGCCGAAATCCGAATTCTGATTTACTCACCTGTTATCAGGAGAGACCTCAGTGCTGCATCTTTCAGCCCAGTACTGGTCCTGAAAAGTAATTTTAACCGTACTTACCGGTAACTTGAATTTCCTTCATAGGCTAACATTGACTGGTTTCACTTGGAAATTCTTCTAAGTGTGGAGTTTTGGAACTTTAAAATATTCCTCTAAAATCAGCCGAAATACGAATTCCGATTTACTCACCTGTTATCAGGAGAGACCTCAGTGCTGCATCTTTCAGCCCAGTACTGATCCTCAAAAGTAATTTTAACCGTACTTACCGGTAACTTGAATTTCCTTCATAGGCTAACATTGACTGGTTTCACTTGTAAATTCTTCTAAGTGTGGAGTTTTGGAACTTTAAAATATTCCTCTAAAATCAGCCGAATTACGAATTCCGATTTACTTACCTGTTATCAGGAGAGACCTCAGTGCTGCTCCTCAAAAGTAATTTTAACCGTACTTACCAGTAACTTGAATTTCCTTCCATAGGATATCATTGCCTGCTTTTTGCTGAAAAAGTTTCTAAGTGTTGATTTTTGAAACATACAAATATTCCTCTAAAATCAGCCGAAATCCGAATTCTGATTTACTCACCTGTTATCAGGAGAGACCTCAGTGCTGCATCTTTCAGCCCAGTACTGGTCCTGAAAAGTAATTTTAACCGTACTTACCGGTAACATGAATTTCCTTCATAGGCTAATTGACTGGTTTCACTTGGAAGTTCTTCTAAGGGGCCGATTCCGATCTCGGCCGGTAGGGCTCCGAATAGGATTCGGCTTTACCGGATCCGATTCGGAGCCCTTTTCCCGACCGAATCGTACGCGGGTCCGGCCGAGCGAGTACGATGCGAGTCGCCGACCGACTCGTCCGGGCGACCCGACCGCTCCGACCGACTCGTACCCGGATCGTACCGCTCCGACCGACTCGCTCGGACCCGATTCGCACCGCGCAATGGAGACGTTTTCCGGCCGGGTAAGTACGATGCGCACCTCGACCGCTCCGACCGACTCGCGCCGTCCGACTCGAACTCGCTGTCGGAGCCGTACTTTGGGGGTCCGTGTCGGACCCCCCTGTACGCGTACCCGTGCGAGGCGCACACAGGGGGACCCATGGGTCCCCCTACCTGTGCGTGTACGCCGCGAAGCGCTCGCGGCGTACTCGCTGTAGGGGCGCCCTTGTCCGCCTCGCACCCATTGAGGCAATGGGAGCCCGCGTACGCGTTGTACGACCGGCTCCCATTGAGTTCAATGGGAGTCCGACCGACTCGTGTCCGGTGGCATACGAATGCATCGGACTCGTTCGGTCGGACTGCACGGGTCCGATTCGGTCGGAAATCTCTCCGGGTCCGGCTCGGTCGGAGAGATTTCCGGCCCGAATCGGAATCGACCCCTAAGTGTGGAGTTTTGGAACTTTAAAATATTCCTCTAAAATCAGCCGAAATACGAATTCCGATTTACTCACCTGTTATCAGGAGAGACCTCAGTGCTGCATCTTTCAGCCCAGTACTGATCCTCAAAAGTAATTTTAACCGTACTTACCGGTAACTTGAATTTCCTTCATAGGCTAACATTGACTGGTTTCACTTGGAAATTCTTCTAAGTGTGGAGTTTTGGAACTTTAAAATATTCCTCTAAAATCAGCCGAAATACGAATTCCGATTTACTCACCTGTTATCAGGAGAGACCTCAGTGCTGCATCTTTCAGCCCAGTACTGATCCTCAAAAGTAATTTTAACCGTACTTACCAGTAACTTGAATTTCCTTCCATAGGATATCATTGCCTGCTTTTTGCTGAAAAAGTTTCTAAGTGTTGATTTTTGAAACATACAAATATTCCTCTAAAATCAGCCGAAATCCGAATTCTGATTTACTCACCTGTTATCAGGAGAGACCTCAGTGCTGCATCTTTCAGCCCAGTACTGGTCCTGAAAAGTAATTTTAACCGTACTTACCGGTAACTTGAATTTCCTTCATAGGCTAACATTGACTGGTTTCACTTGGAAATTCTTCTAAGTGTGGAGTTTTGGAACTTTATAATATTCCTCTAAAATCAACCAAAGTACGAATTCCAATTTACTCACCTGTTATCAGGAGAGAACCCAGTGCTGCATCTTTTAGCCCAGCACTGACCCTGAAAAGTAATTTTAACCGTACTTACCAGTAACTTATATTTTCTTCCATAGGAATTCATTGTCTGGTTTTCAGCAGAAAACTTTCAAAGTGTCGATTTTCACAAACTACAAATATTCCTTAAAAATCGCCTGTATGACTTAAACGCATTCTTTCAACTGTTTACAGGAGATGCACCAGTGCTGGATCCAGGATCCAACACTGAGTAAGAAAATACGAATTCCGATTTACTCACCTGTTATCAGGAGAGACCTCAGTGCTGCATCTTTCAGCCCAGTACTGATCCTCAAAAGTAATTTTAACCGTACTTACCGGTAACTTGAATTTCCTTCATAGGCTAACATTGACTGGTTTCACTTGGAAATTCTTCTAAGTGTGGAGTTTTGGAACTTTAAAATATTCCTCTAAAATCAGCCGAAATACGAATTCCGATTTACTCACCTGTTATCAGGAGAGACCTCAGTGCTGCATCTTTCAGCCCAGTACTGATCCTGAAATGTAATTTTAACCGTACTTACCAGTAACTTGAATTTCCTTCCATAGGCTAACATTGACTGGTTTCACTTGGAAATTCTTCTAAGTGTGGAGTTTTGGAACTTTAAAATATTCCTCTAAAATCAGCCGAAATACGAATTCCGATTTACTCACCTGTTATCAGGAGAGACCTCAGTGCTGCATCTTTCAGCCCAGTACTGGTCCTGAAAAGTAATTTTAACCGTACTTACCGGTAACTTGAATTTTCTTCATAGGCTAACATTGACTGGTTTCACTTGGAAATTCTTCTAAGTGTGGAGTTTTGGAACTTTAAAATATTCCTCTAAAATCAGCCGAAATACGAATTCCGATTTACTCACCTGTTATCAGGAGAGACCTCAGTGCTGCATCTTTCAGCCCAGTACTGGTCCTGAAAAGTAATTTTAACCGTACTTACCGGTAACTTGAATTTCCTTCATAGGCTAACATTGACTGGTTTCACTTGGAAATTCTTCTAAGTGTGGAGTTTTGGAACTTTAAAATATTCCTCTAAAATCAGCCGAAATACGAATTCTGATTTACTTACCTGTTATCAGGAGAGACCTCAGTGCTGCTCCTCAAAAGTAATTTTAACCGTACTTACCAGTAACTTGAATTTCCTTCCATAGGATATCATTGCCTGCTTTTTGCTGAAAAAGTTTCTAAGTGTTGATTTTTGAAACATACAAATATTCCTCTAAAATCAGCCGAAATCCGAATTCTGATTTACTCACCTGTTATCAGGAGAGACCTCAGTGCTGCATCTTTCAGCCCAGTACTGGTCCTGAAAAGTAATTTTAACCGTACTTACCGGTAACTTGAATTTCCTTCATAGGCTAACATTGACTGGTTTCACTTGGAAATTCTTCTAAGGGGCCGATTCCGATCTCGGCCGGTAGGGCTCCGAATCGGATTCGGCTTTACCGGATCCGATTCGGAGCCCTTTTCCCGACCGAATCGTACGCGGGTCCGGCCGAGCGAGTACGATGCGAGTCGCCGACCGACTCGTCCGGGCGACCCGACCGCTCCGACCGACTCGTACCCGGATCGTACCGCTCCGACCGACTCGCTCGGACCCGATTCGCACCGCGCAATGGAGACGTTTTCCGGCCGGGTAAGTACGATGCGCACCTCGACCGCTCCGACCGACTCGCGCCGTCCGACTCGAACTCGGTGTCGGAGCCGTACTTTGGGGGTCCGTGTCGGACCCCCTGTACGGCGTACCCGTGCGAGGCGCACACAGGGGGACCCATGGGTCCCCCCTACCTGTGCGTGTACGCCGCGAAGCGCTTCGCGGCGTACTCGCTGTAGGGGCGCCCTTGTCCGCCTCGCACCCATTGAGGCAATGGGAGCCCGCGTACGCGTTGTACGACCGGCTCCCATTGAGTTCAATGGGAGTCCGACCGACTCGTGTCCGGTGGCATACGAATGCATCGGACTCGTTCGGTCGGACTGCACGGGTCCGATTCGGTCGGAAATCTCTCCGGGTCCGGCTCGGTCGGAGAGATTTCCGGCCCGAATCGGAATCGACCCCGAAGTGTGGAGTTTTGGAACTTTAAAATATTCCTCTAAAATCAGCCGAAATACGAATTCCGATTTACTCACCTGTTATCAGGAGAGACCTCAGTGCTGCATCTTTCAGCCCAGTACTGATCCTCAAAAGTAATTTTAACCGTACTTACCGGTAACTTGAATTTCCTTCATAGGCTAACATTGACTGGTTTCACTTGGAAATTCTTCTAAGTGTGGAGTTTTGGAACTTTAAAATATTCCTCTAAAATCAGCCGAAATACGAATTCCGATTTACTCACCTGTTATCAGGAGAGACCTCAGTGCTGCATCTTTCAGCCCAGTACTGATCCTCAAAAGTAATTTTAACCGTACTTACCAGTAACTTGAATTTCCTTCCATAGGATATCATTGCCTGCTTTTTGCTGAAAAAGTTTCTAAGTGTTGATTTTTGAAACATACAAATATTCCTCTAAAATCAGCCGAAATCCGAATTCTGATTTACTCACCTGTTATCAGGAGAGACCTCAGTGCTGCATCTTTCAGCCCAGTACTGGTCCTGAAAAGTAATTTTAACCGTACTTACCGGTAACTTGAATTTCCTTCATAGGCTAACATTGACTGGTTTCACTTGGAAATTCTTCTAAGTGTGGAGTTTTGGAACTTTATAATATTCCTCTAAAATCAACCAAAGTACGAATTCCAATTTACTCACCTGTTATCAGGAGAGAACCCAGTGCTGCATCTTTTAGCCCAGCACTGACCCTGAAAAGTAATTTTAACCGTACTTACCAGTAACTTATATTTTCTTCCATAGGAATTCATTGTCTGGTTTTCAGCAGAAAACTTTCAAAGTGTCGATTTTCACAAACTACAAATATTCCTTAAAAATCGCCTGTATGACTTAAACGCATTCTTTCAACTGTTTACAGGAGATGCACCAGTGCTGGATCCAGGATCCAACACTGAGTAAGAAAATACGAATTCCGATTTACTCACCTGTTATCAGGAGAGACCTCAGTGCTGCATCTTTCAGCCCAGTACTGATCCTCAAAAGTAATTTTAACCGTACTTACCGGTAACTTGAATTTCCTTCATAGGCTAACATTGACTGGTTTCACTTGGAAATTCTTCTAAGTGTGGAGTTTTGGAACTTTAAAATATTCCTCTAAAATCAGCCGAAATACGAATTCCGATTTACTCACCTGTTATCAGGAGAGACCTCAGTGCTGCATCTTTCAGCCCAGTACTGATCCTGAAATGTAATTTTAACCGTACTTACCAGTAACTTGAATTTCCTTCCATAGGCTAACATTGACTGGTTTCACTTGGAAATTCTTCTAAGTGTGGAGTTTTGGAACTTTAAAATATTCCTCTAAAATCAGCCGAAATACGAATTCCGATTTACTCACCTGTTATCAGGAGAGACCTCAGTGCTGCATCTTTCAGCCCAGTACTGGTCCTGAAAAGTAATTTTAACCGTACTTACCGGTAACTTGAATTTTCTTCATAGGCTAACATTGACTGGTTTCACTTGGAAATTCTTCTAAGTGTGGAGTTTTGGAACTTTAAAATATTCCTCTAAAATCAGCCGAAATACGAATTCCGATTTACTCACCTGTTATCAGGAGAGACCTCAGTGCTGCATCTTTCAGCCCAGTACTGGTCCTGAAAAGTAATTTTAACCGTACTTACCGGTAACTTGAATTTCCTTCATAGGCTAACATTGACTGGTTTCACTTGGAAATTCTTCTAAGTGTGGAGTTTTGGAACTTTAAAATATTCCTCTAAAATCAGCCGAAATACGAATTCTGATAGCAATACGTAAC